>VYZV01002434.1:18525-33853 GCA_013401275.1 Pandion haliaetus | reverse complement strand
ACTAATGCTGCGCCTGATCGATGAATCAGTTTCTAATGTAAGAGGTACCATGTCTTTGGTGGGGTAGAGGTGATGACAGGTTTAGAAGCATTTTTGGCTTATGCTTTCTTATTTTTAGATGTCTCAATAGATGTGAATGGAAACTTGTAGTGGCACAAATTCCTCTCTCTTCAGGCTATGTGTTTGGAAAGAGAAGGGTGTTCTGTAAGCTGTTACTGTGTGTAAAACATGGACCTGCCAAGCCATTCCAAGAGCATTAAAATAGAAGTGATGGCTTAATTAACCAGAATTGCTTTAAGTTCCTCTGGTCCAAGTCTGTTGTACTCATCCCTTTCTAGAAGGATGGAAGTTATACCAGGTAGTTCTTATTAAATAGTATTAGGATATAAATCAACCTTGATGAACACAGCATATGCTAGCCCAGCGATTGCAGCCAAAGTATTAGACACATCTCAGAAACAGATAAAAAACTTAATCTTGCATCCTCTATAACTAGCAAGGTTAAAATAGTGTAACTGGAACAAAATAACACAATGCAGGCAAGGACAGACCTTGATCTCAGGAAGGAGGAAAGGGCTTTTCTCTTTACTGAAGTGAATGAAAACTAATGAACACAAAATATGAGTTAAGGACAAAGGAAAAGCATTCTTCTTGACAAGTTGTTGTGTTCTTGAGCAGGGGCTGTGGGTCCTGACAACTCTGCTTAACGATCCCGAAGGCTGGCCAGAAAAGTGTTGGGGGGAGGGCTCACAGTTGGAAAGACCAGCAATTTATTCTCTTGCTTTTCAAACTAAGCTGAGGTAGACACACACAGATGGGCAAATAGACGTGTCTGTGTGCATGTCTGACGTAAAGCCTTCAATGAAACTGTCCATGAGGTATTCCGTTGTGAAAAGGAGCTGTAGTCCTTGACAGTGTTTGCTCTAAATACTAGGGGGGGAGAAGTCATCCTATACCCTGATAGTATAGTCATCCTATAGTCTGACGTATAGTTCGGTTTGAGAAATGTAGTTGTAAGTCGGATGGGCTAAAATGTGTTTGAAGAGCATAAACACTTACCATCTAAAACCTGAGGAGGGAGTGAGCTGGAGGAGCATTTTTTTCTGCAGTTCCCTTCATGCAGTGAGAGGTGGGGTGCTGGGGTGCTGACTGGGGTGTGCGTGCCGCGTGCATGCTCTGCCCTGGTTCTCAGCTGAGCGGGCTGGAGCTGAGCAAAGAATCAAGGCTCGCTGTGGCGCTGGCATCCTGAAAGCTTCAGCTGGCAGACAGCTACTTGAAGCTCATTGCTTCATTGCAGACTGACTGGCACAAGAAAATTTATGGTGCTGTTTAGACTTAAGATGCGACCCCATCAGCTACAGAAGGGTGGAAAGCGAGGGAGACAGAGAGAATATCGATCAAGATGCTGGGGCATAGAGTTCCATTCAAGTATCTGAAGTACGTGGCATGCACAACACAAGGCCTGCTTTCTGTGTGCTGCTCTGTTCCAAAGCAGCAGGATTTGGAACAGATGTGCCAGGAGTTCTTCTGCAACAGCGACATTAAAGGGAGCACTGTATCGTCACATTATCTATGAGCTGGAATCTTAAAATTTAGCATTTGTATTTGAGGACATGGTTTTCCTTTGGTTTCTGTTTTCATTTTCCAAATTCTCTGAGGTCTTGAGAGCAGCAAAGAGCTTTCAAACAGATGTGCACAGAGAGATGAGATGTACTGGTAGTATTGGGCATAGAGGTGCAGCTGTGTCAGAATTACTATCAGAAGATCTGGTACAATTTCTGCATCAGTTTCACTCTTGTGCTGGCTGCCTTGATGGTGAATAAGACTCTTTAAGCTGGCATATACTTAAAGAATAAACCATCAGGCAGCCCTACCATCAGGTATGGATCCGTCTTCATCCCGATGTGGAGTTTCATGTACTGCATTTTCTTCTGTTAAAAATACCATTCACCTGTGTAGAGAGTCCTAATTAATCCCTTTTTTTGTTATGCCTAGTAGAAAAATGTCTTGTACTGTGGCAGGAAATAATAAATAGTCTGTGTTGTATCTTCTTCAGAAATACTGGCTAACCCCATCAGTCTGCACCTGGATTATTTGATGGAGCCGATCTGTAACTGTACAAGACAAATGTAAATCTTTATAGTATAACTGTCAAATTAAGTGTTTTTATTTAATTAAACAATTTTTATTTAAGTCTCTTTACTGTTGACTGCCCTTTAATAAATATTCTGCAGTTGTGTAGGCTCTTTCGTCCAAAAATCTCAACATAATTTGTACTCATGTTATTTCTTTAACTGTAAAATAGGAATGAAAGGGAGCACAAAACCACTGTTACGGTGCTTGCTAAGATGAGTGCAGTTTTCTGTGTAGTATATGTTACTAATGCTGCTAATGTTAATTTGTAAATAACGAAGAAAAACTTACACAGAAGCAGGATAGGTAGGTTGGCTTCTCATAAATGTTTTTTCTTAAAGGATATCAAGCAGAGAAGAATGGCTTACTGATCTAATTTGTTGCTGTCTGGATTCTCCACAAAATAAACCAGAACATTTCCCAAATAAGTATATTGGGTTGCCTGGCAGTAAATTGTTCACCAGTCAGTATGGGCCATTCTTTTCTCCTCTGTTAAACTCTACCCAAAACCCCTCCGTGTGTGTGCCAGGGTAACTGTCAGTTTTGTAAGGAACACAAACTGGTAAGTTTTCACAGGAGATCCCTCATTAGTTTCAGAACTGCTGTTTAAAATAAGTTGTTGCTTAAATGTTTCAGAATCAGCCTGGGGCTGGATGAGTCATTCTAGCCATAACTGTAAAAATGTGACGTTTTGGGGAATATTCTGTAAAAAGGACAAGGCTGAGATTAGGTTATCAGGCAAATGGCTGTTTAAAAACAAGTAAGCAAAAATCCGTATTATTGAATGAGCAGATGGTGGTCTGTACTGTGAAACATTAGCTGGAAAATTAACACCTCATAGTGGTATTTAGCAAGGGTTAGTACAGTAAGAGGCACGGCAGTATTTGAAGAAAGAAGTATACAGCATGGTCTGGAAAACATGGAATAATTAATCTATTAGCATTGGATATTGTTGATTGAGATATATATAAGCAAGTTGCTGCTTTGAAAGTAATAGCAGAAGGATATAGCCTAGAAAAGCAAACGTGAATATGGAAAAAAGAAGTCTCACTTCGCTTTTTAAGGGAATTATTCAGTATATTAAAAATAAATTAACCCAACTATAGGTTAATAAAGCTCCTTTTGCAACTTTAGCACAAAATGTATTGTATTCTTGGTAAAAAGCACTTCCCTCGGGTTTAAGGTATCACGACTATCACGTTTTCTAAGACTATTTTGAGAATTCTGTAACTGTTGCTTTGGAAAAGAGAATTGCAGTTATGTTGGTTTTGTTTAAAGAGCAAGCCAGATGTATTCTGCTGTCAAGTGCCCGAGATTAGATTTTTGTATCAAAATGATAGCAAAAAGCACTGGTTCTTGCATTGTGATTTTTCAGAGCATTTGCTAGTATGGACTGACTGTTTTTGGCTCTGTGGGAGTGTTGGCTGTTTTTCTTCTTTCCTCTTACAGAACTGCATCTAAAAATATGTCATTTCCTAATATTGATTTCCTTTAAGCAGTTGTACTAATGTGTGCAAGGATGTTCTGACTGTTTGGAAGGGAGAAGGTCTGCAGGATAAAGAACAAAAGCTAGAGGAGTTCATGGGATGCTCCCTGACTAGATGCCATCTACAGCATAAAAACGTACCTGAGTCCCTCCAGGGTGACGCATATGGATCCTGCACTCGATTTCACTGTCAGGTAGCGAGCTTCTAGGTTACTTTTCAGCTGTATTCTTCGCATTTGTTTTCTACTTTCAAGGAGTTTGGAGGTCTTTTAAGAAACAAGGAACAGCAAATCAGCATGATCAGCATTGTTATTGAGTTTGCTGGTCGTGTCCATAGGAATGGCAGACTTTCTTACAGAGGCTGTGTTTTTTCCTTTTTAGTGAAGATGGCAGAGAGTTTTTTCAAATGGAGCTAAATGTGCTTAGCATCTGCCTGTTTCGGCTGGCATTGTTACCCTCCTCAAAAGCAGGTCTATAAAATGCATCTTTTAAAAAAAAAAAGCAAAACAAGATTGCAGATATGCTGGGAACGTCTCACCCCTGTAATGCCCCAGGTTGTTTGCTCAGCAGCACATGCGGGGGTCAAAGGTCTGAGGGAAATTCATGTTTATCCTGGAAGTGCTCAAAAGTGGCAACCAGCTGTTGCTGATAGCAAGCACATTATTGTCGTGTGTAGTTGAATTTTCTGTGTCCTTCTTTTCTCATAGCTGTCTTCACATTACTCTTGTAAGGGGATTGTACAGATTGGTTAGCCGTGTGCTTTGTCATTGGTACTGTTGAAGCTGCATAGTGGTTAAATCTGCTGGCTCTTAGACCTTAGCGATGTCTAGCAGTGTGTGTGAAAAGAGATCACAGCTCATCTTTAATTATCCATGTTTGTTTAGCAGGAAACAAACCTTAAGTGAAAACCACATTATTTTCTTGGCCAAAGATGCTAAAATAAATTTGGTATATTTTTTTCTTATATGGCCAACTCCTGTAGCTGCTACTACAAATACGGTGTAATTATGCAAGTCCCTGTAAACTTTTCATCCACTCAACTTATTTTTCTGCTAGAGAAATGTTTGATAGTTATGTAGTGTGGCCCCAGAATACTGCTGAAGAGGTAGGTTTCTTCTCTCTTCCCAGTCAAACTATATTACTGCATATAGTGGAAGAATACTTCCGTTGTTACTAGATCCAGTCCTAGTAATAGCTGCAATACTGTTTGCACAACTTTCAGCCTATAGGAGCATAGGGTGTTAAAAATACTTGAAAACAAGTAATTAATTTCAGGTTCTGCTCAAGTGAGAATGTGGGGAGTGGTGAAAGATGGAAAAAAAAAGTATGTGTGAGGGGGAGGCATGTAAAAATTAAAGCATGTATGCATGTGGAGGAGGAGCAGTATATAGCAGAAGAGAATGCAGTGGGTTTCTTGGCAAAGTCTCAAATACAAGTTATTTTGCAAACAGAAAAATCTTGTTCTTACGTTTTGCAAGCTGGTTGAAATTCTCAGAGTTTGTACATTCCTACTCACAGTAAAATATCATTGCTGCTTCTTCCACAAACATGTATATGGAGAAGTTTCTTGTGAATATATGATTTATTTCTGCTGATCTACTTGATCGGTGTTTTGATATCTGCATGGAACATAAAAAAAGGATCCTTAACTGTCCCAACTGCATGGGCATTTGTATGACTTGGTTCTCCTATGAAAATGCCTCATTGGAGTGATGTTCTTCCAAGTGATTTGAATGCCTGTGTTTTCAGTTAATTTGAAGGAGTGGGGGGACTATGTGTCAGTGTACGTACTCAGTGACACATCTGCTTTTGTCGTTAAGTTCATGGCTTGAAGAAAAGCCTTACTCAAACTGTGGATCCTGTTACGGGCGTTTAAACCGGGGCTGTGATGTTTTTAAGACTGGAGGAATAATTTGAACTGTGCTTTGGTGTGCAAGTGACTTTTTGGCTGTCGAAGTGGGTGTTTGCTGGCTGACTGTGTACTCGTTCTCTGAAACATTTATCAGGGATTACGTATCAGGAAGGTACATGCCTTTTCTACACATGCAGAGTTCTTTAGCCTGCTCCTGCAGGGTACCTCTCTGTGGTGCCATGGGCTTTATGTTGGCAGCTGGAAGAGCACAGCTTAGCTCAGAGTGCCAGTGTTGGTCTGGTGTGGGTGAGCTTCCCACTGGGGCTCTGGTTGGTACATTACAGCTGAATGAGATGAAATTCTTTTGATCAGATGATGAATCTGCCAAAGTCGCATATTACCATTTTTGTGGATGTGTATCTAGTACAGGAGGTTTCTACCTGTCTTGTTTTTTCCCGGTGCAATTCAGAGGGAGAAGGTGGTAAGTCTGGAAAACAAGGAGCAGGAGTCGTCTCATAAATTGGATGTATGGGTAGAGGAGCTATGGCTTGGGTTAGCTGGGGAGCAGTCGCTCTTCAAATACTGCAGGGCTATGGGATTAGTTGCTGTAGCATGTTATATTGCCCATTGATTCTACTGTGAAATGTCCGGCCCTCTTACTGTACTTCTTTCATCCCTTTTAATGGTTTAATTATGGTCATAAATGAAACTGATGTACTTCATTCAGTGAAGGAAATAGAGGAATGACATTTCAACCCAGATATTTGTTTTGCACTGTATTAAAACTCCTGCAGTTTTTTAAAAAATGGCTTTTGGCATGTTGATGAACAATATATGCCTGTTAGGGTTGTAACCTCTCTAACAAGTAGCGCCTTCAAATACTGACTGGGAGCACTGCGCTTTCAGATTGCCTTTTTTTTTCTGGGGGGGGGGAAGTCTAAGCAGCTGTTTCCATATTTTGATTACTTCCACGTTTGTTTCTAAAACATGTACCTAGTAGATGATATGATACTCCTTTCATTTTTCATGAACTTCAAATGGAGATGGCATGTGTAGTGGGGGGATTCAAACTTCTGCACATTTGCAGGGCTTGTCTTTGTATTTGAATTCAGAGGTTTTCTATGGCATGTGTGGCCAGCAGCCCAGGTGCAGGAGACAGTAATTCCTGATTTCTGTCATGCACTTGCTTACTTGAGCCTGTCGNGGCGGGAGGCGGGGGGGGAGCTGTTGGCATGGGAGTGGGATTGCGGTGTGGGGCGGCAGGGACAGACAATTCACTCCTTCTGTGCTTGCTGGGTCACCTCTGCTTTATTGCAGCCACCCTTTTGCTCGCTTGTTGTCTGGCTGCTGTCAGGACCCGTGCCGTAGTGCACCATCGCTGCCTGCAGCGGAGAGTAGCTGGGTTGTGCCCAGTTGACTGCGGTGAGACTCGCATGGTTTCAGTGGGCCTAATGCAGGCAAGGTGGCTGTGGGCAGGGGCTGGGCTGGAAGTGTGCTAGGGCCTCAGCTCCCAAGTTTGTTTCTTGAAATGGTGCACTTGTCACTTCTTGAGTTAAACCCCATATTGTTGTAAGAGGATTTCATGCAGTAACAGGCACTGCTGTGTTAGAAAATCTGAGTGAAAATCCCTTTAACAGTATTCCTTCCATAAGTTTATCGTATTTAATTATAAAATTGTCTAATACGTGTTTTACAGTATCACTTTGTGCTCAGGTCTGTTCCTGGCATGGGTGGTGTTCTTTCTTTTAAATCTGAAGGAATGTATAGCTTGTAAGGGAGAAATGAAAACTTAAAGTATTAGACAGGTTTCACTTGCTATTTGACAATAAGAAAAATGTGAGGTATCTCCTGGTTAAAGCCAGAGAGTGGTGTCTGAAATGGAAAACTGTATTTTGAAACATGTCTTTGGAGCAGGCTGTACCATTTCTTGCAAGAAAAATGCTTTCTACCGATGAAAATAAGACCTGCAAAACCCATTTCAAATCCATACACTCTGGGCTCCAGACTGTGAGTGAAAAGGGTTTATTTTTCCATATGACTTTCAGAAAGTCAGTAATAAGTGGCCTTTCTAGAACAACAGGTATCTTTGTAGTTCCAGTTTTGCTTTGTAGTAGCTTGCCCTAGTCCTTTTGCTGCTTTTGGCTTCTTTTCCCAGCCTCTGTCATAATCCACTTCCTAAAAAAGGCTGAACAAATAAAATGAAAATTGCAATCCTTCAAGTGCCAAGCCTCCAGGCAACAGAGATTAATGGTGTACTTGGCCATGGCTTTGCACTGGTAGTTGGAAAATATAACTGTGGAGTAGCAGATTAAGAGAATCACTAGTCACTTAAAATAGCTGTTAATAACAGGCTGGCAGTGATGGGTATCTCCGTAAACAGCGTCACAAACAAGTTCCCTGCTGACATAGTTACTGGCTGTATTTTGTCGGGAGAGGGTTTTTTTTGGAGAAGCCCAGTCCCGTGGTTCAGCTCCAGTTCCCGTTAGCAGCCTTAGTGTATCGCTAATTAGTCCGTGATGCTCCTGTCCTGTTGTGAGAAGCCAAATCCAGGCACAAAGCAGAGGTGGTGCTGCCAGTATTCAAACACAGCATCTGTCCCATTGACCAACTTTAGTTGTGTTGAAGTATTGTGGGGGTTAAGATGTTCCCGTCCTCCCCTTTCGTCAAGTTTAAAAACTGTTGAGACCAAACCAGTGCAGGGGACTGAAAATACAGTTCCAATGGAGGGCTCTAGATGTCCACATTGAGATCAGGGGTCTCTTCCTGGAGGTTTTAAACATTTTATAGACAACCAGTGACTGTGACTGGTGATTTGGTAGTAAAATTTAATCTAAATATGAGCTGGAGATAATTAATGTCTTCATTTTGTTCAATCCAGTGAAACTCTTTGCAAGCAAGTCCTGGGAGTGTGAGAGGAAAAGGATGCAGAAGTCTGTCTGTCTAGTCGGGGATGGAAGAAGTTTCATAGCATTTAGCTTCATCGCTTCCCAAATTTGCCCCCCTTGTGTGTTTGGAGTCTTTCTGAAAACACAATGAAGTGCAAAGTCTGCAGTGGCAGCATTGTTATCTGAGAAGAGCAACCTCAAATTGGACATTTGTGCTCAATGAAGGTTGCAAAATTGGAAATTACTTACACCACTGACTATTTTATTCCGCCTATATGTGAAAATGGCTAATGGTTTGTTACCCAGGAAACACTTCCAGTGATTTCTCCTCCAGTCTGTTAAAGCTAGGAGCTGGCGCTTTTAAAGAAAGGATGGCAAAGATGTGTTGTGTTGTTTGGGGTAGAAAGTACCATGGAAAAGGAAAGAATTTAAGGAATGAAGAAAGCTTTGGGAGATAGCAGAGTATCTGAGCTGTTTAAATCAAAGTGTAATCTACTCAGTGGAAGTCTCTTACTTGAAGAACAGGATTTGCTTTCAAAAAATGTTGAAGGTATTCTTCCTCTTTTGGCTTGATTTCTTTTGAGTAAGTGTTTTTTCCAAAGTAGAACTCTAATGAATCACTGATAATTTTTCTTCTCTGAATGATGTTGTGAAAATTGTATGTTGTCCGTAGACAGTTCCAGGCTGTAAGAGAGGAAAAGAATTTCAATGCGGAGTGAGGGAATACTTACAGGAGCTTGGAGGTTTTCTGGATTTCTTCTGGTACAGTTTTCTCATCTTAACTGCAACTTTCCTTTTGGAATCGACCAGGGTAGTTTCATGAGTAATATTGGAGGGAGTTCAGATAGGTGTGAGCAGAAACTACACCCAATTCTCACTGTTGTTTTCATTAGCTGCGAAGGAGCTGCAGCCACCTACTAAACTTCTCAAGAATTACAGACAAAAGCAGGGAGGGTTTTAAAATCTGCACTCTACCGCTTAATATTCTGTAATACCTGTTAAAATGGAAAGCTCTTTCTGGTGTATTTTGCTTTCAGTTTTTAATAACTCTTTTGGGCTTAAATTAAGTTATAGCCTTTCTTCTTGATGTTCACCTGTTCTTGCTCATTACTAGTCAACAGCAGTTAACAAACTGAGGCCTGGCGCCTGCCTGACTGTGGGCAGTGAGTTCCCACCTCCTTTCACTTCTTTGAAATGCGTGTGTTTCTAAAGCATGTTTTCTACATACAATTATCTAAAGGTCTGGTCCAAATCTGGATCAAGTCAGTAAGATGTCTCGATACTTTTTCTGAGGCTTGAGTAGTGCTCAGCATAACTGATGAAATGGAGTTTTTCTTGCCTCAGCTGTTTGGTTCAGGTGTAATGTACTATTGCAGTGAGGTAGGGTGGGTGTAGCTGTGCCCCAGGGTTACACGGAGGGATGTGGTGCTGCGCTGGTCCCTCTCGTGAGAGAGGGGGCTCCTGCCTGTCCCTGTTGCATGTTGTGGCTGCACCTCACACATGCAGGTACAGCTGGGGGCACTGGTGTCTGTGCAATGCAGGCACTGTCCACCCGAGCTAAAATTGCGCCTCAGTGAGGTCAATTAGTTAAACTGGCATTACATGCCAGTCCCAGAGCTCTAATCCTGTAGGACTACCTCAAGTTCAGTGATGAATTCAGGGTTGCAAGGAAGTAAATTTGTCCCTGGAAGCCAGCAGATGCTCATAATTGCCAGTGGGACTTCAGTCATTATCGTGTGTCTCCAAGAAGTAAGAGAAAGCAATAATTAATCTAATTTTAACCAATAGAGCAACAGGACCGATACATTTGGTTTGAAATCAGAATTTTAGTTTGAAATTGGAAGGCACATGTTTTAATTATGGGGTATAAGTGGAGCTAAAGAGCATTGTAGTTTTGTGCCAGGGTATGAGAGAATTCTGATTTTTTTACAACATTGTCACTTGATAGACGCTTCTTTTAATCTAGAGAAATGTAATGTAATGAACTATTAATAGAAGTTAATGTAACACCTGTGTGGTCTGATTGGCTCAGGGAAAAGCTAATCACTGTAGTATATACTTAAGCAAGATGAATGTGGAAAGTCAGGAATCAAGTAGTACGAAGCATCTGATTCTGTAATTTACATGAGAAATAGTAGTATTTTTTTTGTCTGAGTTTTAGCTCATGTGGTAAACATTAGGTACTAAGTCATCATAAATCATAAAAAGCTAAGGGTCCAACAGGAACTGATGTTCATACATGCTTATGTTCAGTATACTGTATGGCTGAGCTTCTGTTCTCTGCATGGTAATAAGGCAAACCTGCCATGGGATAGAAAATCAGTAAAATGTCCTCATGTTGGAGTCTCTGGGGTTTTAATCTCTGACTCTGCAGTCTTGACATTGCGGCGTTATTTTGGCATCTAAATATGGATTCTGGAGTCTGACTTTGGGCATTCAGACCTGAATTGAAAGCAGCGACTGTAGCCCTTTTACACCTTCAGGGAGAAGTCCCAATGAATAAAATGAATCGTAGTGTTATCATGGGTGGAGAGAACTGAAGAACTTCTGTCAGTCTTCGTTTGCAGAGGAAGGTCTTTGGTTTTAATCTCAGTGTTTCATCTGCCAATGTAAGGATGTAGCAGTAGCTCGGAGAGCACCTCCTCACTCCCCCCCTTACCTCTTTCCTTTTGCAGAAAGGGGTTTTGCTTGCCACTGAGAAAGCTAAATTGGAACATGCATAGCTGCAGAAAAACCTAACCCATTTTTGGCATAATGAGTTCAAACTTGATGAAAATTCTTCTATTAAAACACAGCTGAGTAAGTAGGCATACAGTAATGACTGGAACGTGTTCCTCAGTCTGGAAGGACTCTGAGCATGTAGCACAGCTCAGAGTACAAGCTGATTCATTTGGACTGCTGCAGTCATGCTGAAATTCACACTGGTGCATGGTCCATGTCATGCTTCCTTAGTTTCGTTCACACTTTTATTTTTAAATGAAGTAATTTGGCTTCTATAGTAGAATTCTGATTTTTCAAACATACCTCCTGAACAGTAGGCAGGGTGAACAGCAGCTCTGTTGATCACAAGTCGCAACGTGCTTGACAAGGGGTTTTTATGTTTTGCTTGATTTATTCAGCCGAAGATTAGACACACGTGACTTTCTCACGTTCCTAATAATGTTGATAATCCTCATAACACTTATAATCCTCATCATCTTTAGTAACCTGTCTAGCAGAACCTGGAAGCATAGGCTTAGTCTTCTCTATTGTGGTCTTTGGGGCAGATAAGTGGTGAAGAAGTACAAAGGAGTTACGCCACTTTTTAATGGGTCTTTGGCTGCTACTTGAAAATACATTTCAGGATTTACCACAGTATCTACCTGAACTGATCTCATCCTTTGCAAGTGCTTGCTCATAGTCTGTGCTACTTTTGAACTGTGTGTGAATAAGGATTTGCAGTGATGTACCTAACAGGATTCAAGATTTTTGTGGTTGATGAGCCTTGAAGACTAGTGACAGGATTCCTGACAAAAGTTCTTTGAAGTCTGGAGAGTTTTAAATAAGTCTGCTTTGTAATACTTTGTTTACAGTGGAAAATAACTTCTGCAAAATTAGGGGAAAATAAGTTACAGAAGACTTGGACAGGGGATATGGGCGCTGAGAAAAAATCTAAGGTTGCCTGTTTCCTTTGAGATTGTCGGACTGACGCTTTTTTTTTTTTTTAAAGAAGACTGAACAATTGCATTTTTCATCTATTGATCTCAAGAGGTGTTTGTCTGAGATGCCATTGAATGTTTGAGGCATCTTATGACAGGTGGCACATCTTTCCACTTTATCTTCTGTTGGCTATGCTGTTTATTCCCTGACGCCTCAGTAGGTCTTCCCTCTGGCTGAATTGTCATCAAGATCATGGTCACATCATGGTATGTTGTAAAAGATATCATTTAGCTAGGGAGAAGATATAGTCTAGCTATCCCATAGAAAAGAACAGGGTTGTAATTTTCTTGATCTAGCACCACTGCTGTCAGTAATATGCAGGTGGATGAATTAAACCAAATTAAGTATTTCAATTCCAGAAACTCTTAGTTGTGTTCACAGTGTTGAAACAAAAGATTTCTGATCAAGTTTCTGTAAGTGAAATTCATCATTTTCACCCCCCAAGCTTTGAATGAAAAAGTAGAAATAATAAAAATTTCTGTAAGTTAGGAAATCAGTGCCTCTACTTTCCTATATTTATGGTTGTTAATGTTAAAAAAGAAAGTCTCATCTGTCTTTCCCTGGGGGATAGCAGAACTGAAAAAGAATCTTTGAAAAAGATGCCAGACATATGTAGGGGGAAAAGAAGGAAACACTTTAAACCAAAACCCACCCACACTGTGTGTCCTGATTTTATATGTGTATCAGTCAAAAGCAAATATTCTACCTGAAGGTTTCACGATTCAGGGGTTACCTTCATGAGGGCAAATTATGGGTTGTGGGAGAATTTATTTCTAGAAGTGGTGAAAACTTGGCTGTTTCACAATACAGATGTGATTTTCTGTTTTAAAAAGTGTGTTTTTTCATAATACATCAATTTCATTTTGTGTCTCATTACTTTAGTGACATTGAATAAATGTTTTCTTAATAACAAAAATTATGCATTGGCCTTAACCGATCCAGTCTTAACTGTTCGATATGAATAAAAATGAGTCGTTTTTATTAAGAAAAGCATTCTGAGGGACAGCAGTGTGCTTTGTCCCGCTGTGGCTATAAAGCATGCAGAAAAGCTTTTCTCTCAAGCAAAACTCTGTATCTGAAGCCTTAATGAGGGTCTGAGTTCCATTTTGAGACTTGTGGATCCAGTGGTAGTCCCAGTTTTGCCCTCCTTGACACTGTAATGTCAGGGATCTCTTCTCTCAGATGTGTTGTACCACGGTCAGGAAACACATGGAGTCTGGTTCAGCATCCGTCCATCTGTCCATCCATCCATTGTACCTGCTGTGTTGCCTCTATCCACATGCTGTCCTCTCATCCTCGTTTTTTCAGCTGAGCGTGACGTTTCTTGTTTCTTCCACAAACCATTGCATGCTGGTTACTAGTTTCAGTTAGCCGCTTAAGAGGCAGCTGTGCTTTGTGTGTGTGTGTGACACTTCAAAGAAACATAGATGGTATGAAAATTTTTTTGGCTGAAACCCCTTATTTTGTAAGTAAATACGTCAGCTGGTGATTTGTGATAACACTCATGGGGGACAGTTGATACAGGAAAAAAAAAAAAGCTTTATTCAGTTTTTAAAATAAAAACTTTCACATTTGGTTACCAGAACAGTGTCTAAGGAGGGCTCGTTAGAGTGGCCTTTTTATAGGAGAAATAAGTCCTTTGTGGCAACGGCCTGTTCTTGATGAGAGATTCATTGGAGAAGAACATTTTCAGCTTCAAAATGGAGTATCCGGCCACAGAAGTGGAGAGGAGGAGTGCATTGCCCAGAGCCTGCAATAATTCAGTGAACACCTGCTTGGGCCAAGAGGGATCTTGCTTTGCTTCGTGGGTCAGAGATATTAAAGTGGCCACAAATTCAGCCGAACAGTGACACAGGACTAGAGTAAAACTAGAAGACAGCCTGAAAGCGCTTGCATTCACTGTTTTGGGGATTTGTGGTTGCTTTAGTAACAATACTTTACCCACCCTTGCCAACAATTAAAAAATTACCAACAAAAAGAATTAAGGCAAAAAATGCTGCACTTGACTCCCTGATAGAAGGGTGGTTTTGCAGAACTGCTAGACACCTATTTTTTTTTTTTAATTTTAATAACTCTCAGTGAAAATTGCAACAATAATAGCAGTAATAATACGCTTACTGGTTTGCAGGTCCAATAATTGCAGAACTATTANAGTCAGCATTACATTTCAGACCAGCAAGAGTTGTAGGCATCAAGGCTTTTTTTTTTTTTTTTTTTTTTTAAGGAACAGTGCTGTGATGTAGCTTTTCATCCGTCTTCAAATGTTTGCATGTTAAACCTCTAGCAGCATGGTGAAAACGCTTCCTGATTCAGTTGCCTTCCTGTTTTCTAATATTCCCTCTACAGATCCCTTGAAATTATTTCTCTTTCCCTGCAGATTGCTGGTTGGAGCTCCTCGGGAAAAGGCCTTTCCATCCCAACAAGCCAACAGAACAGGAGGGTTGTATAGCTGTGACATCACATCTCCAAATGCACGCTGCACACGTGTCATATTTGATGAGGAGAGTAAGTTCTTCAGCAGTTTTATTTTGGATTGAAACAGTTGTCTGGTTTCTTATTTGATATGGTCCTTTCTAGAGGCAGTGTATCAGACAGTTGCTCTTATGGATTTATATGTTATTTCTTTTGCATCAGAATAAGTTGTAGCTTAATTGCTAAGATAGTATAAGATGCTTAAATCTTGGTAGATTTGGATATTCTTATTTTTTTTGTAAACTGATGTGACATGAATAATTTGATGGAAGCATTTAATAAAATGGATGTTGTCAGTGATAAAACGTACAGACACTGCCACCTGCAGACTGTCTTATGTACTGTATGGAGTGCCTGTCCTGGCAGGGACTTTTAAAAAAAGAAAAAAAGAAAGAAAAAGAAAAACAAAGAAGTTAACTGTTAATATTTGAAGCTGTATTATGATACTCTGCAGCTGACCCGAAGATGGAGAGTAAAGAAGACCAATGGATGGGTGTAACTGTCCAAAGTCAAGGGCCAGGAGGAAACGTGGTGGTAAGTCTAAAGGACTAACTTACAAAAACATTTTAGGTCTATGGTAAATGTTCTGAATTGTCTGCATTTCTGTGCAGCTTTCTGAAAGGTAACTTTCCTGTGTTTACTCCTGTGATTTCTTATAAAGATGGACTTAAATATCTCCCTAGCAAAGTAAGACACTTGAGATTGTAAAAGCTTTATATTACTTTTTTAACTGTGAGTTAGCCTATCTTTATAACCTTTGTAACAATCTGGGATGGACAGTTCATTTTCAGGGTGTCCAAT
>VYZV01002434.1:0-15882 GCA_013401275.1 Pandion haliaetus | reverse complement strand
TTTTTCCTTAAAGTGATTTTTCCCATCACACTTCATTACACCAACAGCTGTAAATACTTCCCTCTTTAGAACATCTGATCCCTCAACCATTACATTTTTCCCCTCGTACACCTGTGCCTGCTATGTGAACCATGCAAAATCTTTGGGTTAAGCTCTGGCACAAGGTGTACTTTAGTGAAAACTTAATCATCCATGTATCTGTCAACAAAATCTGACCAAGCTGAAACAGCATATTGAGTTCAGACACTGTTTTACTTTAATTGCGGAGAAGTGCTATGACAGTGTATCGGTCATAAGAGTACTCTCTTGTATCATGGGAAAACATGTTTGTGCTTGCCGAAACGTTAAATATGCCTGTTGATAAAAGGGAAGCACGTGTTTTATCAAACAATAGCTCTTTTCCCCTTAAGTAATGTTTTCTAAATATATCACTGGTGTTTGTCATAGCTGAACAGTAATTTTTTTTTTTTTGTATTCCTGCCTACTTACCTCCCTTTTAAGAGAGGCTTTATGAGGTTAAGAACTGTGGGATGAGGGTGGTTCCTGACCAACTTGGTCCCACGTTTTTGTTGAGAATTTTCTTAGAATTCCATGTTTTCCAGATCATTGCATGGCCTCTCTGTAGAGCAGTGTGAGATTTGGGCACACAGGTAGAATTTAGAAATTCATTGCCTTTTGAAAACACTTTCACCCAGTGTACTGTTCCATGTTTGTCCCATTTAAACAGCAGTCACTATCTCATTTGTCGTAATTAATGTTAGTTGGGAACCATTCATGTTATTTTTCTCCCTTACCATTCATTTGCTTTTATTTTATAATTTCATTTCTTCAGGGGTGGTTCGTGCAGAGCAAAAGAATCAGACATTTTATGATCTGGGTATCTTTGATGATGGGCCTTACGAAGTTGGTGATGAGAGCCGCCAAGATAAGAATCTAGTTCCTGTTCCAGCTAACAGTTACTTAGGTAGGATTAAGCACCTGTGGTAAATCTCTTTAGGCTTCTTAAACATTCGTGATCCCAGCCTGGTGCAATGATGCAAAATGGGAGCAGAAAATCCTTCATTTGTGGACCCTGTAACATGTTAACCATTTTGGGTAATTCACGTCTCCCCTCCACGTCTACGGGCCAGTTTTAAGTGTGAGACGATACTCTGCAGAGGTACGTAGAAGAGCTCTGATGTAATGAGAGATTTAAGAGCTGTGATGAGGACCTACAGATTCTCAGGGAGTGGTTGTAATTGCTCTAATGGTTAAGTACAGTGCATGGATCTGTAGTCCTTAGTCACAAGCTCTCTGCCATGTGGTATCAGAAGGTTTATCAAAATTTGAGTTTCCGGATGTAACCGTTTCTCTCTCTCCTGGTAGGTGAATGCAATTTTTTTTATTCTTCAAGTTTTTAAAACTCCAGTGGCCTTTTTACAGGCCTTTAAAGTACCATAATATGAGTAGTGTTTGTATTTCAGGAGTGTGTTTGTGTTGCAGGAGGTGAGTCTCTTGCACTTTGTGCACACACGAAAGCAGAAATGTGTCCTTAGGCCACTGGATGTTATTGTACACCAGTTAGGTATGTTGGTGCAGAGAAAAGGCTACGCTGCATTTTTGGAAAGGCCTCGCATGTAAAGTACCTTTCTGTTCTAGTGCAGATTTCTGTGGTGTATTGATCCACTGCCTTTGGCAGATGCAACAAATACAATTTTGGTAACTTGAGACTGGCATTTCTGTGTGAGTGGCAGAAAGCTGAACAGATGGGAAGGGCAATGCTAATATAAAAAGCAGAAGCAAGTCAAAAAAAGAGCCAGCTTAGAGGTACTTATCTGTTAGAAGAAATAGAACATAAACTTCTGTTAAGTATCAGCAATAATTACTAGGTGTTAAAAAAAAAAATAATTGTAAGAGCTCACATTAGAAAGACAAGCTGATAACCTCTTCTGCTGAAATAAGACTTGGTAAGGTGAGGAGTGCTGTGGAGGTGTCTTTTGCTGTGAACAGAGTAATACTGACTTTCTGCACTTTTGTAACAAATGCATTTGTCTCCTAAATGTAAGTGCTGCCTTTGATTTGTCACAATCAAAACCACTTCCAGGCAAGCCTGCTGTTCACTGGCATTGCTGCGCTCCCTCTGTTTAGACGGTAAACAAACATGGTTATAGCTGCTTTGCTTAACTACTATTTTTTTCTCTTCAATCTCTCACTCGTGTTTACAGGTCTGCTATTTTTGACAGCTGTATCTGATACTCATCCAGATCAGTTTGTGTACAAAACATTGCCTCCCAGCATACAGGTGGACAAATCGGTGGATGTAATGATGAATAGCTACTTAGGTTTGTGACCACTTGAGGTGGCAGCATCTGGTCAGACATAATCTCCAGACCTTTGACACAGTCCTCTCCCCTCCATACCCCCTCATCTCAAATACATTGCAAGGAAAAGCATGTAAACCCAGGGATTCAGATGAAGAGGAGCTTGCAAAATAACACGGCTTCAGAAAAACGCTGATTTGTCATGCATTTTTCCAAACCCTCTCATCCCTCCCCCAGATGGGACTCCCCAAATTTTTCTGGAAGTGTCTCGTTGTGAATTGCTGTAATTGAGAATTTTCGTAGTAGTGGTGAAGTGGTTCAGAAGGGAGATGTCTGTCTGCTGGCTAGTATCTTTCTTCCTTGCCATGTGTGTAATTTGCTACTTTGGCCTTCACTGGATATGCAGTATATTCTTTTAACTCGGCGTTTCATGTATATTAAAGCATAGTGGCTTTTATAAAGAATACCCAAGACTAAATTCATTTGAACATGTCCTTCAGGGCTGCATTAAGTCAAAATTGCCAATTTCACCATTACTGAGTAAGGCGATTCTCAAATACTGTATACATCATTCATGTAAAATACTGTGCTTGTGCGGTACATTTTGCATGTTTGCAATAGAGTGAAACTGACTTGTACTTGGGAAGTTCTATAAAGAATTTTGCCAGAGGTGAAATACTCGAGCTATATTCAAGTGGTAAGGTGTTTTTAAAAATGATCTTGTATTTGGTGTCTGTGAAGAGTAGATCTGAGTGAGCAATGAAATAATACGTTTTGTGGGGGAGATACTTAAATGTAATGTATGGAGGAGTGTAGACTTGTAAAGATGCATCCACCAGTGCAAACAGAAATGGGGAATTCCCAGTATGTCATACTCTTTGTCTTAGGCAAAACTTCTATTCGATATACCACTTTAATATAGTAGGGGAATTTATTTTTCCGATTAACAATACAAGCTGTGTGTTTATTTGTTTATATTTTCTTTCTTTCTCTGCTAAAGGTTTCTCTTTGGACTCTGGTAAAGGAATTGTCTCCCAAGATGAGATGACTTTTGTGTCTGGTGCCCCAAGAGCCAACCACAGCGGAGCAGTTGTTTTACTGAAGAAAGAGAAAAATCAGAGAGCGCTTTCACTCGAGCACATGTTTGAAGGAGAAGGGCTGGCCTCTTCTTTCGGCTATGATGTTGCTGTTGTGGATCTCAACAATGACGGGTAGGGCCTTGGTTAACTCCTGCTGCCTGTGTAATGAAGGACGGCAATCTGGTTTATCTCTGCTTTGGTTTTTCACGTTAGAAATACAAGGAATGCCAAATCCCATCTTCCGTGTTTTGCCGGAGGAAACGGCAAGCATCTCGGGGAACGGTCAGGACACAGTCGACATTTCTAATTATAGAAAAGAGTTTTATTTAAACAATTAGTGTAAACAAAGTACGAAGAAACAAATCTCGTACTCAAAGAAGGGCCTAGAAGATCCTCATATGTCCCAAAGGGAATATAATCCGCTTGAAGTATCAGTGCAGCTGTTGTTGCTCAACCAGTTTAATGTACTTTTTAGTCTTCGTTCAGAGCTCTGTGGCTAGCTGACCTTGAGGCCACAGTCTGATCAGTTATTTTTCACAGTTCTTCTATAAAAGCACTGCTTTTTTTTCTTTAATTCTAAGATGGCAAGACATTGTTGTTGGAGCCCCGCAGTATTTTGACAGGAGTGGAGATATTGGTGGTGCTGTGTACATCTACATTAACCGGCAAGGCAAATGGGAAGGAGTAAAACCTATTCGCTTAAATGGAACCACTGACTCCATGTTTGGCCTGGCAGTTGAAAATGTTGGGGACATTAATCAGGATGGATATCCAGGTGAGTGACAAACGATTACAATAAAAACGTATGTGACTTTTTTGCTAATGCCAGACTTGGAACATCTTATCCTTACCATGATTGCAAGCTCCAGAAAGAGTAAGAATGATTTTAGATGTTGCAACTTATTTTCAACAGATATTGCAGTAGGGGCTCCATATGATGGGTTTGGCAAAGTATACATTTATCATGGATCCAAGAATGGAATAAATACAAAACCAGCACAGGTAATGAAATAACCTTTACTATATATAATCAGTCTTGCACAAAAGGAAAGGAACGAGGGGGTTATCCATCTTCTCCCTTTCCATTACTATTAATGGGGTGGTGGGTATGCAGAAAAGTCACAGCACCCTTCAAAGATGGCACTGCTGCCCAGAAAGATTAGGAATTCTTGATTTTAATACACGTTTTTCTTTCTGGGGTAGTCCTTTAGCACCAGTAATATGTAGAGAAGGAAAAAGGCACGTAGATGTGTAAGTTTTGGGTTTTTTGAAAGAAATTTGGGGATTTGAAAAAAATTGGTTTCTTCATTTTCTCTTTCACTACTACTCCGTCAGTTTTTTAATAAAAAATGTTTATGCCTTTTTGTTTTTTTCTTGAGGACCACTGTGTTCAGTTAGCAAGGTGAGAATGGGACTTGATTAGACTTCCTAGAATACTGCTAGAATACTTTCTAGAATACTTTTTCAGTTTTGAGTGCCTACCCTGCATAAATACTGTAAAGACAGACAAGCTAGGCAACATTCCTATGCAAAACGGTCATCATTTCTGGTACTCACTGCTATCGCAAAGTAACTTCCTGGAAGAAAAGCAAATCATCTTGGCACTTCAGTGTCCTTTACCTGAATGCAGAGGTCCTATTTCCTTGTGTCTCTTTTTTTTCTTTTTTTTTTTTTTCCCCTGGCTATAAGACAATGATGTTCACTTGTTACTTACTTCACTTTTATAGCTTTGAAATGTCTGAATTCCCTCAATCTGTTTGCTCTTTAGATTCTTGATGGTGAAAAAACAGGCACCAGTTTCTTTGGTTACTCTATTGCTGGAAACATGGACCTGGATAAAAATGCCTACCCCGATGTTGCTGTTGGTTCCCTTTCAGATTCTGTATCTGTCTTCAGGTATTACATAGAGAACAGCATTACACCAAGGTTTTGGTTTTAGTTTTTTAAAAACAAACTGCTTAGAAGTAACAAAAAGCTGTTTGGCCTGGAGAGTATTTTTCCTTCTGGAAGTTGGAAATTCGGGGGGGGGACGGGACGGGACGGGACGTAAATTGGTTTGTTACTTTGTGTCCCTCTTCTAACCGAGAAGCTGCCCTGCAGTGAACACAGGGCAAGAGGGTGAAGGTGGACAGTTAACTGTGGAGTGCTGATGTGTGTAGCGTCTGTACCTATTCTAGCTTTGCCCTGTGGTAAAAAAACTTGGGTGCCCTTGTCCTTTGATGGAATTAAGGGTGACAAGTAATTCTTTTCCCTTAAGAAAGGAGAAGTTAACTGATATATTTGCTAGAGCTTTTGTTTGCTGCTGTTACATAAACCTAATCCTGCTTTACTGAAGAAAAAACCAAACCAAACCCTTCTTTTGGAGCTGAGGATCCAAAAGCAGAGAGGCGTTACAGCCTTGCTGAGGTTGCAGTGGGGTCCCTGAAACGGCTGTGAGGAAGCCCTGCAGACAGGATCCTTTCGGATTTCTGTAGCACATGCCTTAATTAGGGATGAGGTCATGGTCTTTTGCAGACCTCTGCTTTTTTTCCAGTTTAATGTACTGTTAAGTTGAATCACTAGCAATGAGCAGGAAGAGGACTGTCTCCTCATCAGAGCTGTGAAGGCTGCATCCGGTTCAGGTCTTTGGTGGTTGCTGTCAGGTCCCAAAGGAGGAGGAGCAGAAATTCCAAAACTGGTTGTGTCAGTTTTGGGGATGAAAACAACTCTACCTTTCAGGCAGAACAGCCTTTCCTACAATTTTTTGATGATTGCATCTCTAAGGTGTGTAGTATCCGTGTACATAATTGGCATGTTCTTAAATACACTGAAACAGCACTCAACAAAAGCAACTCGTATTGCTTGTGGAAGAGAACAGAGTAAGTGGAAGGGAAGTTGGTGAGATTATTAAGTGTTCTGCTTACTCAAAAGGAGCTTTAATCATTTGCTGATAGGGCAGTACAAAAACTTGTACAAAGGTGAGAATAAAAACCTTTACGGTGATGAAGAGTGAAAAGGGTGGCCCAGTTAAAAGAAATTTGCTAGAAAAGGAGGAGGTGGCTTACTGGCCATTTTAAACAACCCTTAGATGCTTTGATGGGAGCAGCAGCAGCTCATTCATTTGTTCATGTGAACTGTCTCTTCTTGTCCCTTCCAAGAAGGAAGAGAAAGGAAAAGTTGTCAGGCTGAATTACAGTTACAGCCTACATGCAGAGGAGTCAGGAAATGAAAACATCGTTTCCCACAGCCACCCAGGCTCCACGTCAAAGCTGTTGCAGACATCAATCTGAATGAACTTCCGTACCTACAGTTGTTCGCAGGGGCTGAATTGCCGTTGGGGTGGGAACCATCCCTTTGAATTTTCTGGTTTTTATATGTGTATGAAATGACAACGACAACATCACGTTAATGTACCCTGCTTCTCTGTCAGGCATTTAATACAGTTGGTTTTTGTGACTTGCTTTGCTTAGCTTTAAGTAGTTGTCTTTTTTTTCCTAACCATTATCAAAGCCAAACTCTGTGTTTCTTGGGGTGCCTTTGCTGCACATCAGTGCAGGCATGGACGGCACCTGGGATTCACAGGGATTATTTCATTAATCTTAACAGAAACTTCTCCTTCTTTTTATTCCCCATTTTCCCCCCAAATGAAGATCTCGGCCTGTGATAAGCATTGGAAGAAGCATTACAGTACAGCCTGACAGAATTGATTTAAAGAAAAAGAACCCTGAGGACCGTAGTGAAATATGGTAATTAAAAAAAAAAAAAAAAAATTCTATCAGAAGCCTTGCTGTATTGAGTTTTCTGTTGTCAGAATTCAGTCAGTCAGTGATGATGTTAGAGTGAAGGGATATGACAGCCATGCAGGTTAAGGAAATGTATCATGTGATCGTTTTGACTTCCTTAATTTGCTGTGCCTGCTGTACTAAAGGCAAGGTGTGGAATATGTTCTGTTCATAATGTCCATTTTTGAAAATGAATGTCACTTTGCCACTTAAGACTTCTAACACTTGCAAGTTATCTTAACTTGAACAGCTTTCTCCTGAGTAGAGATGTAAAAGCAAATGCTAGAAAATATTTTTTCTAATTGCTTATTAACCATTTTTTCTTGCTTTCTAATTCAGTTTAGTAAGCAGCAAATTACTGTTCTAGCATGAAAAACACAGTCATAAGACTGATAATACCAGTCAATGGACTATTAAAACTTTTCAGTCTGTTGGACCGTGCCTTATTAAAGTTAATATTAGTTTCTTGGCACTTTTTACAGGATGGATGTGAAAGCATGTTTTCAATACACTGCAAACCCCGGTGATTTAAATCCAAGAATAAGTAAGTTTTGAAGATAAGTTGTTTTTTTTTTTTTTTTGATCTGTTTGTTACATGGTTTGGTTTTTGTTTTTTCTTTAGAGCGTATCATGGAAGAATAGTACGCAAATTATAGTGACTCATCTCAGACTGACCGTCCGATTTAAAATGTGACTGAATACTAAGGTCAATCAGCTGTCACACTATCTGTATGTAGAGTAACATGCATTTAGAGTCATGGTGGTGTGTTAGGAAGTTTTGTGGATGACAGACTGAACTGAAGCTTTCTGGGTCATTTAACTGCCAGTGAGCAAATGGCTGCCATACAGACCGAAACCATTTTGCCTCTCTAGGTTACTGCTGCTTTAGAAAATAGTTTTAAAAGCCCATTTCATATATCATTAGTAAGCATCATTTCTTATTGGAGACTTACCCTATAAAACAGTGTTCTGCATTCATGAAAATTGTTTTGTGGAAATCCGTAACTGAAATAAAAAAATCTTCGTATTAACAGGAGCCTGGAAGACTGTGCCATAAATACAGTTGAAAATGTAAAACATTGCTTTCTCATGTCTCCTGTTTTCTCTTGTTACAATGCTGCTGCTACTACACCTCAGAAAACTGTAGGATTTTGAGAGGAAATGAGAAGAATTTTAAGCCCAAACCTCCTTCTCCTCCTGGGTTGTCTTGAGTTTCTCAGTAACTTGTAAAAGCCGTTGGATGTGCCTGAATAAGGTCCTGGTCCTTCAACAGGTCAAGTGCTTCCAGCTCTCGGAGGCAGCTCATGTGTGCCTGTCTGCATGCTCCCGAGGCCTGGCAAGCTCGGTGCTGTTCGCGTCCTTGCAACACTGGATTAGCTCTGTGAATACAGAGATGATTAGAAGATGCACAGAGTTCAGCTCTAGCACAAAAATGCCTTGGCACACAACTAGAAGGCTCTAGTCACGCTTTTGCTTTCGGTGTTAAAATCAACAGCGTACCTTGACCTCAAAACCCTGCTGGATGCTTAGGTGGTATTTGAGACAAAAAGGAAGTCAAGGACAGCCGAGTCAGAGTATTTACAAAGTTTTTGTATCTCAGCCCTCTGCTGGCTCCACAGCAGCAGTGACATCTCCAGCCAGCTCTGCATGCTGGTAAAGTAATGGGGTACTTGGAATAAAAGGATTTGGTTTAGAAGTTTCCTTCAGATACATGCACAGGTACCCGGCCCTCAACTGGAGAGGGACAAAACTGACAGATGGAGGAAGTTTTGTAAATAACTGAAAACAGTTTGTGAAGCCCAGCACTGGCTGAAACAGTCTTCTAGAATAACGTACGATCGTACCTGGAGAAATTAAAAGTTCTTTTTAATAAGGCAAGGGTTCCTTTTTATAGTGACCTACTTTATTTCTTCATATAGAGATCAACTATACATTTGAAGCAGAAAATGAGAGGAGGCAGCTAGGCCTGCCGTCTAGGGTACGGTTTAAAGACCACCTGTCCGATCAGTTTACTGCAAGTACAACCCTAAGGGGGCAGAACTCAAAAGAGTGTGTGACAACCAAGCTTGTGCTGCAGGTAAGGCAGAGTATTTTATTTTTTATTTCATTTAAATCCATTCAAAACAAAAGCGTGCTCTTTTTTTCAGCCTTATGGTACCTTTGTACAGAAAAGGCACGCAAACAGCCATAGTAAAGTAGTTCCTTACTATTCCCTGCACACGCACTGCTTCCTCCTGTTGCCTTTCTTACAAAGTATGAATAAAAGTTGTAGCCAGTGCAGCATGGTCTGAAGGTCAATAGAGCTGAACTAATTTAGAACGAGAGGGAATAAATGCCAAAAATGGAGAGCTGTTTCCAACAGAAGTAATTGTTACAGAATTTAATGGTGTGACCGGCTAGGAAAAGAATTTTAACCTATAGGTTTCAGAGGGGATGAATGGGCAGCACAAGAATGCTTGGTATGTGCTCTCTGGCTCGGCTGCCACACTGGCACTTAAAGGTGGCATTGCTCCAGGAGCCCCACAAGTTCTGCATCTGTGGCTCAGCAGTAATGAGCCAGCCTCCAAGGTTGCTTTTGACCACAGCAAATTAAAGAGCTTGAACTTACGCAGTAGGGAGAAAGTGCGTTATTTTACTGCTGTAGTGTGAATTTCACTTGCCTGAGTTGCCATCTGTTGTTCCTAGGAATTCCTAATGGTGAGGGAAATCATCAGATTGGGAAGCCAGAAAAAAAAAAAAAAGACAGTAGGGCTAGGTTCCTCGTGTTCTTGCCCATTTTTAGAAAATGCTGGTTTTCTGTATAGTGAATAGTTTTAATAGGGCAAAATGTACAGAAGGGTTTGCTTCACTGCTTGTTCCAAATGTGTATCACTAGTCTTTGTGTTGTTTTTTTTCTTCTCTGCATTAACTATGCCATTTAAAATATTTTAACAGGAAAAAATTAAAGATAAGCTACGCCCCATTCCAATATCAGTCAGTGTTAAAATTGCTGGCCTGGAGTCTAGCTCATCGTCCACAAGAAGAGAGCGAGCACTTCCAGATCTTATACCAATTCTAAATTCAAATGAATCTGAAACAAAGACCACAAAAGTAAGCTTTTGATACCACATTTTCCCATAAATCTGCACTTTGATAAATCACTGAGTTAGAAAGCCTGTAGAAAGCTAAATTACAACCAAAGGAAGTAACTGGGGTGGCACTGGATTTGTAACTACAGGCTTTTATTTTGTATTTTGTTACAAACTTGTTACAAAATGTTATGAACTGGATTCTATGTTTCTTTTGCAACAAAAGGGAAGATGGTATAGCCGCTAGTTTTTTTTTTTTTTCCTGTCCCGAACAAGCCTAGCAGGAAATGTACTTTTGATTAAAAATAGAAATCCATCATCTCCTGCTGTGAACACTTGTCCCACATCACAAAGTAATGTACAGCCTAATTCTTCCATGGTTAGGATGCTGCAACAGCGTAGAGCTCTGCAGCGGTGACGTAAAAGAGAGGGAATATCTTGGGTAAAGATCTCCTTTCCTCACTGTCACTGAAGAATCAGACTTACGGATGGTTTTCCTCATTAGAAGTGTACCTCAGAATTATCTAACTCAGCCTTTTAGTCACATTTAAAGTTCTAAATTATCAGCATCAAGGGCTATGTCTCACAACGAAAAACTCTCTTGACAAGCAAGAAGTAAAGAGTCAGGTTAGAAATCTTACTCTATCCAGGAAAGTGTCTCTGAGTTCCCTGTAGATGCTTTATGCAGTGCACATCAGAATCTTGTTTTAAGCTCGTATCCTGTGGCATGCAGTAAAAGTGCTTTTATTTTATTTAGGTGGAGTTCTTAAAAGAAGGATGTGGAGAAGACAATGAATGTCACAGCAATCTGAAACTTCAGTACCGCTTTTGCACTAGAGAAGGAAATGAAGACAGGTTTACTTATTTACCGATGTAAGCCTTGATTAATGCATTGCTAAAGTTCAAATTATTAACAAGTGCTTCAAAGAACTTTCAGGAGAGGGTTTTGGGAGATGGTGCAGCTTTGTTCTGTTAGTCTGGCAAACACAGCCCTGTGAAGCAGTACTGATCTGTCACGGTGAGGAAGGTGGGGGAGCAGGGATGAGCTTCGGAAGCAGAGTGGGGTTACAGAGACAAATTGGATACAAAGTGGCTGCAACCATGCAGGTGTTGGCTAAAAGTTAGGAAAAACAGTTTCTAAACCCTGGAGAAAGGAGATTCTAAACCAGCCTTGCAGTAGTTTATTGTGTGTGATACCGTTAACTATTTTTGAGATAAGGTTTGATTGCGAGCATGACGACATGACATACTGTAGTCTAGTAGCCTAAGACAAACAGTTACAGAGACGCGAACAGAGAAATCACTTCACTGTAACATACAGCTAACACCCCGCTGCATCTCTCCTCTCTGGAGGGCCCGTGAAGTTAGAAAAGAGGTGTGAAACAAACAAAAAAAAGGTAGGTCAGTAGATTTGTTCAGAGAAAATTCATCACTATTAAACATGAGCCAGATGCAAGTGCTGGTTCAGAAATACTATAAGCTTTGACTACTTCAGGGGTATATCAGTGTGTTCTATCCTGTTAACTGCTGCCCACTTCAGAGATTAAATACTGGTCTGGGGAAAAAAAAAACCGCGACCATTCGCGTGTTTATGGTCTTACAGTAATTCTTCCCTAATAGAGGGAGTTATATTTGGCTAAACCATAGTAAAAACCAAACTTCCATATATGTTTGTTTTCCTAATGCACACAATGCTGTATGCTCTGTTTCTGCAGTGAAAATGGCATGCCAGTGCTTGTTCTGAAAGATCAGAAAGATATTGCCCTGGAAATAACAGTGACAAATAATCCATCTGATGCAAAAAATCCCCAAAAAGATGGTGAAGATGCATATGAAGCCAAACTAATTGCAACTTTTCCAGACAGTCTGACGTATTCTGCATTCAGGGAGATGAGGGGTTATCCTGTAAGTATTTTTAAGAGAAAAGATGACACTCAATTTTTAAGTATTTTCAGCATATATTTACCTTTGAATATATTCTGTTTAATCAGGAAAAACAGCTAACATGTGGTGCTAACCAAAATGGTTCTCAAGCAGAATGTGAACTTGGAAATCCTTTCAAAAGAAATTCTAATGTAAGTTGCACCCATTTTACTCAAGCTATAAAATCTGATTCCTGACTGCAGTCATCCAAAGTTTCTGTGTCATGACTGGAAATTTGATTTGGATCTGTCTCTCTAACTCTAGAATTTGATGGTGTATTTCTAGAATACTGCATATATTAATATATTTTATAAAAATGTTTATGTTTCATGGATGTTCTTTCTTGCCTAGGTAACCTTTTATCTGATCTTAAGTACCACTAAAGTTAATGTTGATACAACAGACTTGGACATTAATCTGAAGTTGGAAACGTAAGTTTTCTTTCTGTGCGCTCGCTATGTTTTTATATACAGTTGTAAACGTTTTGAATTGATTCGTTCGATTCAAAAAAGCAATTTAATAGTAAAGGGAAAACAGCTAAATTTGTAAAATAAACAGCATTGCTTCCTTTTCATTGTAGAACAAGTACTCAAGTTAATTCGACTCCAATTACAGCTAGTGCTAAAGTGGTTCTTGAATTGCTTTTATCACTCACTGGGTAAGTGTTGATAGCGTAACAAATGGGGGGAGGGGGGCTGGGGATGACACGTTTGCTGCAGACTTCATTAAAATCTGATTATTCTCCTTCCCCACCCTGACCTGAACAGAGTTGCTAAGCCTTCTCAGGTATATTTTGGAGGTAACATCATTGGTGAGAGTGCTATGAAATCTGAAGATAATATTGGAAACCTCATAGAGTATGAATTCAGAGTGAGTAATTTAGATTAATGCCAACAGCTGCTATTAATCAAATGAACAGTTTCTCTCTTTATGCATATGAATACTTGGAAAAGTTGCTGGATTTAAAATTGGCCTTCCTTGTCCCAAAATCCTGACTTCCAGTTCAGAACATGCAGTCTGACTGCAGACTAGAGCTTTATGATCATATTTTGAGAAAGTGGCCTGAGGCTGGCTGTACACTTTTTGTTCTTCAGAGCAGTTCAGCTGTACAGCATAAAACCCCGTGCAGGTAGGGAAGAAAACTTAAACCCAGAACCCTAACTGTGGCATGCCCAGGTGTTAGCTGCTGCACACAGACAGCGAGTATGTGTACTGACTGCGTGCAGGACTGAGCAGGGCACAAGAAGACACTGCAGGACCCACTTTGAATGTGTGGGTCCATTTCACTCTTTTGGTCTTCGGCTGAATTAATAAATCAAGGAGAAGACTAAGAGAGGCAGTTTTTGGTTCTGTAAAAATCCTGTTCATCAGCAAGAGAGCTGCTTTTTCTACATCATTAATGCAAACCCCGCTGTCTTTGTACATAGTATTTTGTCAGGATGAAAGTCCATCTGTCAATCCTTTACTTTCTTCTGTACCTGCATGCAAATATTAAAGTAGAAGCAGTTAGAATATCTGTTTTAGAGCTTCCTATCACAAACAGTCACATGGAGAAAGCAAAAACTAGGTTGGGAAACAGACTTGGGAGAGCAAGAGCTGGTTATCTTTCTGTGTCAGAGTTCCTCATAAACTTGCAATTTGCCTCAGTTATGTAACTGAACGATTTGTTAACTCTAAATTGGAGTTGTTGTTTCACGTGAAGATAGATTTCTAAAAATGAACAGCTTAAAGTTCACGGTAGGGAATTTTATAATCCTTATATGTTTAAACTCTGTATTTACTTGCTAACCAAGTGTGCTAGTTTTAGTACATGCTCTGTCTTTATATTCTGACTGTCTTTCATTTGCTTTTAAATTCCCTGTTAGCTGCATGCTTAAAACTTGCCCAAGTCCATAACACTTTCGATAGAGAAGAAAATCCCTTTGGAAAGTATTTCACAGTTTAAAGAATGTTTGTTTTAACAGGTAACTAACTTGGGCAGACCACTGAAAACATTTGGTACTGCTTCCTTGGACATCCAATGGCCGAAAGAAATTAGTAATGGCAAATGGCTGCTTTATTTGATGAAAATAGATTCCAAAGGCTTGGAAAAAGTCTCCTGTCAACCCGAGAATGAAATCAATAGTTTGCATGTTGCGGTATGTTACCCTGCCTTCTGTTAACGAATTAGTACAACGTGAAAGCGCTATGGCTATGGCATATAGATAGTAGGGCATAAGAGCTTACCTTCAGAAGGATTTTCTTCTTTTGTCTTAAGCGGCTCAAAAGCACAATACATGAACAATGTATCAAGGGTTAGGCTTATTAGGAGACTTCGTAACAGCTAATGAGGATAATATGCCGAAGGATAGATGCTATGTCATGGTGACTGTTTTTGCAATGGGGACTGCTGTCATATGCTCTTACAGGGTGAACTTGCTGATTGCTTTAACAAATTTCATCAGCATTCCTGAAATCTGATCGAGTTCTTACACAGAAAACAATAAACAACAGTAAACATCTCCCCATCCTGGGGGAATTCCGTGTACTTTTTTAAAGAGAGAGGGCTTGCACTTAAATTTACTTACTTACTTACAACAAGTATGATAAAAAGAATTTCTCAAGCAAGTTTCACAGCCCTTCGCTGTGCCTATCTAGCAAGACTTTTTTTCCCTAAACCCTGAGCCTTCATTTTCATTAATTTTTTTTTTTATATCTTAAGATCATTTAGGAGTTTTAATTTTCACTGTTAAAACTGCATGCACATAAACCCATTCTTGTCAGATGACTACATTGGTTTGTAAAACTTTCAGTGAGTGTAATTGGTATACAGTTAAAAAAAAAAAAAGAATCNAGTTAAAAAAAAAAAAAAGCATCTACTGACCATAGCACAATCTTCTTATTTTAGCATAGTAACATTGATAGCCTTTATATAGAACAAAAATGGAAATAGCATTGAAAGCTTTATAAATCTAAAATCCCCTTGACTTATTAGTCAGCTGACCTTTCTTTAGGTAATTTCAAATTCTAGCAATTGTCCTGACTCTACTATTAGCAATACATAGAGGTAAGTAGGGATGTATAATGATGTCACTCATGTGCTGATCTTGGAATAAGAAAACACTCACTGAACTTGTTTCTTTGCTTGTGTGGGGGCAGGATTAAGATATAGTTATGATAAGCTACTAAAACTCTTTATCTCCCCCCCCTTCCTTTCTTTAAGGAATCCCATAACTCAAGAAGGAAACGTGAGGTTGCAGAGAAGCAGATTACAGACAGCAAAACATTTTCTTTATTCTCAGAAAGAAAATACAAGACCTTGGTAAGCGTTTTGCACCAACCATAGTCTTGTCAGATACCTCCCCCTGCACTTGCAAGAGGGCTTTCCCGAGTTTGGCAGGGTGAAAGAAGGTTATCTCTTTGCTTTGTTTGTATCTTAAATCCAAGTATCGATGCTTTGAAAGTTTGACCATTTAGATTATCCTACTGCTGAGAGAGAAATAGGAAAGAATTTCTGCATAGTTATCTACATTAAAATAAACAGGTAATAGCATCTGCATTGTATTTTCTTATTGCTGTCAGTACAAACTGATTTTGGTTCTTGCACCAAATATGATGCATATAATCCAATTTTTAATCGGGGGTGGGGTGTGTGTTAAACAATTTGTGCTGATGCGTTTTTATTTACACGTAGAAATTTTTAATTGTAGGACTGCAATGTGAATGCACGCTGTGTGGACATAAAATGTCCCCTGAAGGGTTTAGACAGCAA
>VYZV01002433.1:170475-183336 GCA_013401275.1 Pandion haliaetus | reverse complement strand
TGCTGCTGCCAAACTCTCCTCACCATTGTGTCTTAGGGATTAAAGTATTCACTAAGATTAGGAAGACCTGAATATAAATTAAACATGATTTGGAGCAAGGATCTATGTGTGCACCATATCCTAATATCTGCCCTAACCAGTAGTGCATCAGGATCTACTTATCAGTCTTTCCAGTTGAAGCTCTGCATAAGCACTTACATATTCCTTGGCACAGGGAGTGGACCCATTACCTGTTTTCACAGGGATCAGCCTGCCCACAAACCTACAGAATTATTCTGTTTCTCCCTCCACAAATATGTATGCATGAGTGTATGTATATAGAGACTAAGAATGGAATATGAAAAGAAGAAAAACTACATTCAAGACCTTTCTTCAATTTAGGAGGAAAGAAGATAAGAACATGGATCTCCTATGTGCCTGTAAGCAGTCCTCATCACTAGGCTGTATAGATAACTGAGTCTTCTTGGAAATCCCAAGAAATCAAAACGCTTTGTTTCATATGTATTGAAATGAATCATTTTGATGTTCAGAATTTTATTTTCATCTTTATTTTGGCTGAAATTACTTATCAGATTTGACCCAAATTTCTGAAGAACTTCAGCTGCTTAGAAACTGAGTTTTTGGATGCATAAATTTGTTTCTGTGGGGAAAAAAAAAAATCTACCCAAACATTCAACATTTCAGTACTCCATCAACATTTTACAAGTGGGTGAAGGGGATCAGGGCGTGGAATGCTGTTGAGAGAAAGTGATTCCTTATCAAAGAATCAAGAGAGATTATAACCCACAATTCTCCCTATATCTGATCCAGCACAAAACTGGATTTTTTCACTAGCCTCTGAAGCACCCAGTACTGCCCAGTTACTGTGGCAGGGTACCCAAACCAACAGACCAAATGGCTGATGCATTAAGGGCAGAGTGGATATAGGCTTTGCCTAAAGCACAGAACCAGGAACATTTTAAACTGCTTCATTTCTCAGCTCCAGTACAGCTATGTATGTATAATTTATTTAAGATTTGACTCGGCAGGGTAGCTGCATGCAATCAGCATATTGTTTTTTGTGAAGGTTCCCCCCTATTGCCCCTTAGACAGATTTTAACTGTCAGTATATTGGCCTTTTGAATTTTTGTTTTCATAATACCATAAGCTATTTGAACATACGTTATTATATACTAATCATTGCTTGTCCAATTTTTTGAGTCTTACAGGCGACAGCAGAGAACAAGAAATGTGATTCAGTTAGAACTTCAAAGCAATGTTTCATTATCATCCAAACTGGGGCTCTTTTATGCCTCTTTCACTATTTGGTTTTAAAAGCAAAAGGAAACCAGTTGCTTGAAATTTGTTCTTTCAAATTTCCACCCACCTCCTCCTGCTCTTAAAGGAGGGGCTTTATGATAATAGATAGGCTGATCTTGAGATCAATCACAGATAGAGAGATATTTACTGTCCTCACATAGTCATAGTATTGCTTACATTCACATGAATTAAAGATTGCCTAAATCCTGCCTCTGAACATTTCCAAACTTTAAAAAGATAGAGATCTATATTTGAATTTCATATCCATCTCATATCTCTGTAGTGGGATGAACAAAAATACCTGATTCAATAACACCTGAACTCTATAAAAACTGGATCTTTCAAGATTTGATGTCAACCTGTGGACTTGTATACATAACGAACCAGCCCTCAAAAAAGCAGAATAGCTCCACTCCACACTCATCCTTATTCCTTTTCAGGAGTGCCTTTGTATGGTTTAGCTTTGCTTTTGAAGTAGATTAAGCTAGACTCCATATGGCATTTTTAGTGGTGAAGCAAACTGCCCACAACAGGAACTAGTGCAGAACAGTATTGTGCTTCAATGCATAGCCAAGCTTGTTCAATAATGACATAATACAGGGTAAGCCTGAATAATATGCTTGGGTATAACAAGATGCTGGGTACTTGATGAAAAAACTATAGTGAAAAATGCAATAGTTTACACTGCACAAAAAGTCACATTACTGTAGATATTCAGAATGGTTCCCTTATAAATTAAAATCCACAGATTAGCCACGTTTCATATTTCTAAACTTAAATCCCAAACTTGAAAATCCCAATGCTACAGGTGCAGTGGGGACACAGCATCTTAGTCAGGACAAGCAGGACTGGCATGATGGACTTCTTTTCGTATAATAGCTCTCTAACCATTACTAGCAGTCCTGGTTATTCCTTCCTCCTTTCTTTTTGACCAAACAGTCCAGCCTGGACACAAGACAGCTTTTGTTAAAATCCATTTAGTTCCATGAAAAGAAAAAGAAAATAAACTCCTTCAAACAAAATTTTGAAAAGCAAATCTACAGTATTTTTTACAATAACTAAGAAACTAACAAAAAAAGCAAAAACTATTTTAAAAGTTCACACAATAGGAAAAGTTCATCTGGCTGGAACAATTGGTAGTGGTGCAGAGAATAAGAAACTGAAAAGGTTGAGGTTTTTCTGTATAAAAATGGTAACTCAAATACACAGTCAGGGGGACAGTTATACATATGTTTTTGAACTAAAACTCTAACCTGGCATGATTAATTTTGGCCTTTATTTTGTCAAAATATTGGAGTCCATATGGCACAAAGCAAAAAATTTTACATTTTTATTTTAAATCCCTATGTGTTTTTCTTATCCATTCCCTTCTCTTCCACCACACACACTGGCAGCCGCTACCAATATGCCAAATGCCAAATCAACCCTGCAAGCTGGCTGGCACAAGCACTCTACAATACTGGCACACACTTCCTTTTGCAGGGGGATTCTCTTTGAAAGCCTGTGGCACATCCAAGCACCCCTGCTTAGCAGCTGAGGACGCTGTCTACCCCAGTCACATCAGCAACAGGGTGCCTTAACTGTGAATGCGCTGCCCATTTCATTACGCTTAAATAAACCTACAGTTCGCATCGGTGCATCAATTCCCCTTCCTGCCCCAAAGAGTCAGTGCTTTATAGTATCTTTGTATCTGGCAATAGAAAAGTATTGCTGCTGCAGAAAGAGAGGATGCAAATCACTGCAACATAAGAAAAAAACAACAACCCCCCCACCAAAAAAACTAGACATCACTCAGGCAAGCTGAGCAAAATCCTGCACCTACAGTTAGCTCCACAGAACACAGATGCCGAAGTGGAGCAAAGTATGTAACTCCTTCGCCTCTTGTCCACAAGACCTTCAGTGAGCTGGAGGGAAATCAGGAACATGGAAGGCTTTGCTGACCCTGTCAGGATTCAAACTAGTATTTGAGCCACAAATACTAAAATAACTCTTTGCTGCCCTTGACATTTTTTTTTTCCTATGCATGTCACTCAACCCATGGCACAATTTATATATTTTTTTATATATATATATTTAAAGATTTTAGTTAGATATTCATTCAGAGTATAAGACAGCAGGCTCCTTAAATAAGCAGACAAGTAATAGTATGTTTAGACAAAGACCCAGAATAAGCATTGGAAAGTCAAGCATGCTGTACTGAACCAAAGGTGCATATACCTTCTAGTTCATTTTCTACACTTGTACATTAAGTTCATGGCCAGAGGTGACTCCCACCTCCCAGTGTGATAAACATCCTCTGCAACTGCAGGAACTGTGCTCAGGAACTTCAAGACAGCCCTGATAGCAAGATCAAAGTAATACCCCTTTTTCACTTGTAGCAGAAAATGGTGAATCCTTCATCTGTGACAGCCTGTTTTGAGGGAGTTTTGGAGCATTTCTGAGAAAGATCCATTTCTTGGGCTGCATTGTGTTGCAGTGCACAGGCTAGCGGAGCCTCTGGGGGGACACTCTGCAGCCACAGTTGTTCAGAGGTCCTCACATCAGCCCAAAAACTGCAAATGGAGAACGACCCCACGCACTGCTCTTCCCTTGAGAGGTGGTGAGGAGCCCAGAGGACCAGGTGAGTGTACCTGCAGTAGCCTGTGATGCTGAGGACACAGCCTGCAAAGACTAATACTACCTGGAGCTCCCAAGTGCTGGAGGCTCCCTGCAAGGATATACTACTACCTTGCCGCAGCCCAGCTGAGAGCTGATCGAGGAACAGGTAAGCAACAACTAACGATTTCATTACTCCCTGCCACAGTGTAATGGTCAATCGAGATTGCTCAATTGCAACAAAGCTAAAAACATTCCTCTAATAGCCTAATGGAGAAAGAGGGAAACTTTGGTCTCTTGTAGTCACACAATACATCCACAAGACACTGGGCTGTCTGCCTCTTCCCACGTTACCAAGTTTCTGTTGGAGCAGCAACTCCACCTAACAAATGTAACTTTAACAACAGTAAAACAACCTAATAGCTTAGCGTGCCAGGGGGCTAATGTGGTGGGCCATTTAACGCTGCACTAAATAGCCCTGGTTTGATTCTCATTGCCAAGTGCTGAACTGAGAATTGCAACTGCAGGAGCAGTTCCTAATTCATTAGTTAAAGGGGGTCATTGCTCATAGGGTGGGGAAGAGGGAGGGGAAGAGGAAAGAAGGGGGGGGGAATATCAGACAACTCTAAACATTCAAAGTCAACAGAAGGTTGCACTCCTGAGAGATGCAGTATTTAGCTGAAAGCCTGACAAAGCTCTGCAGCTGGGAGGCCTGTGGTGGTTTTACTCGACACTAAAAAAGTTGCCATAAGACACTTGTAACCTGTATAATAGGCTTGGTGGGAACAGGGAAGCTGGGAATGAAAGGAAGGTGAAAACATCTTGCTAATAACACTGTGGTTTCGTTTCAACTGGCCCTCAAAACCATACACCATGCAGGCTGCCAGCACAGCAAAGCAGCAGCAAAACAAATAAGCTGCTTTCCCAACTACACTGCCCAAAAAAATGAACCCCCAAAACAGACCTGACTGCAAAGGAGATCACTTAAAAACTTAAAATGATACAACATAACAAGCCCAAATTTACAGGGCACCTCTGCAAAGGGAGAGCTTTATTCCTGAGTGTTAGAACCCTAAACCAACCATTTTCTCTAATTTCTGCCATCACTAAGATTGGCCTTGAATTACCTCCTGATAGGCCTCCCATGTGCTTGCAGATGAGAGAGTGTAATGGGGATCTGTTAATTAACTAGAAGCAAAGTTGCACGGTGGGGATCAAACACTGGATGCGTCCTAAAACTCCCACAGAGAAGATGAAATGCAGCGCAAACTTTAAAGACTTCCCGTCATTAGCCAAGACCTTGGCTGCTCCTGGCCCAGACCCCTCCTGTTTCAGAGAACAATGAGGACAATGATGGCAGAAATGAAATAGTGCAGCAAGGAACAAAGGAATCAGCTATTTACCCACAGAGAGAGAAAGGAAAAGAGGGGCGGGGGGAAGGGAACTTGCTTTTTTCCTAGGGTTTCTGTCTACTTTTAATTAATTTACAGCTGCCAGGGACTTGCACACAGAGCACGCCCAGGAGCATTGTGTTAGAGCATGGTGTTAATACATGTAACATCTACTGTTTACTCCCAGGCAGGAAGGAGAAGGAGCTGGAGCAGAGAGGCAGTGGGGAAGGAAGAGAGGACATCTTCACTCTTTGCAGCCACTTGAAGCAGACAAGCAGAGGTGAGCAAACGGTTACACTGATCTCTAACTTCTATGAACCTGCTTCCATGTGGGCTATTGCTCTTTAAAAGAGCTGCAGGTAGGGTAAGTCACTGTGGACAAGACTTGCAATGGGTACTGAAATGAAAAGGGAGGGCACTAGGACAGGGACACCCAGGTGAGGGACAGCAAGCACTGCACTGACAGCTCATCAGAAACCAAAGGGCCAGGTTTTACAGGCTTCCTCCAATGCCCTCAGACCAAGGGAGGAGACCTCAGGGTGGAGACCCACAGCCAAACAGTGCTCTGCAGAGATACACTGAAGTGAGGCTAGGTATTTCCAAAGCACATGCTCTGAGCTAATAAGGCTGGCTTTGCAGCAAGGCTAATTGGGCTAGGCAGAGCACCCCACTGTCACAGCACCAGTAGCTAACTTCTTCAGCGGTTCCTTAGATAAATACTGCCCCCAGCTTCACTGAGCTGAAAATCCAACTATAGCTAAACTGTGCCTACCCCTCAGACACAAGGGCATGGCTGGGACCTTACTAGAAAGGCAACTGGTGCAACACAAGGATACCCTAAAACACCTAAGCTGGCATTGTAAGCTTATGTTTGAGTGACTGACTTGAGCACCAAATGATAATTTGCTTCATCTTACCTTACATCTAAAAAAACCTTTGTCAAGTATTTTCATGAAGCCTAAACCCCAGAATGCAAAGCAGCACTGCATTTCCATTGCAAGCCTAAAGGAAAAGGCACAGAGAAGTCACACTGTGCAAGGAGAGCGAGCCCTGCATTAACACTCTGCAGCTCCACCTACAAAACCACCAGACCTTAGAGTATGGCAATGGGTGCAGCATAAGAAGCTGAAGGGAACAGAGTAATTCTCCCGGTAGGTGCTTTGTGAACTTTTGCCGAGGCTTTCATCTCCCTTGGAAAAGGAGCGGAAGAAACAGGCTCCACTGAAAAATATGAGTCTGCAGCTGATCAGATTTATTCTCAGCCTAGACAGTGTCCTTAGGCAGCAATGATTTCAGTCCATATTTTGCACATCACTGCTTTTGATAAGGAATGGGAACAGGAACATGAGCCCCAGGTGAGGATGAAGCATTTACAGTATTTTCTGGTTGCTCAGAAGAATGGGGATGGGGGTGCCAGTCTTTTTCAAAGGTAAGATCAAATGATACTATTATATATGTTTTAAAACTAAGAGGCATAAACATTTGGTTTCTAGGCTAACCTGTTCAGAAGAATCAGCACGTGTTTCACAATCCAGTAAGAGACAAAATCTTCTAGGCTTACAGTTAACAAAACCAAAACAACAGTTAAAAAGCCCATTGCACAGACACGTTTGGCTATGTAGGAGTAAAGCACAGAAAACTTCCCTGACATTTGGTCCAGGGCACCAAGTATGACTCACCATAGGACGAGTGAGAGAACATCCTTTGATAGCATTACTAGTGTCTCAGCACTGTCCTACATGAGGTAACTCCAGAGATAATCAACATAAGGTGAACAGAGGGTTAGAGAATTTTATATCCTGTTTAGATGCTTTATAAAGCTGGCTATGCTTTCAAAGGGGAAAGTGATGTCTATTTTTTCCAGAAGCATCTCATGCCTGTGCCACATAGTTAAGTTTTCTTGTAACAGGCACTATTCTCCAGCATTACCTGTATATCACTCAATCCTAACTAAACTGAACTATAATATCTAGAAGCACATCTCATTGCTCTTTCACTCTTCTCTCTTCCAGCAGCTCTTGCTTCTTCCTCCAAGGACTGCTTCTCACTATTTGGAAAACATGACTTCTGTGTGTGATTACATTGTCTTCTACGAAGGAGGTTCAGATACCCACCTGGCACCCCAGGGACGACTGCATCATTTGTGTCTTGGACCCTGATGAGTGCTGCAGTGATGTGGGCCACAAGCACTGCACCACCACTTAACACCCCCACCTTCACTGCTCTCCTTTTAAGTAATGCTGCTATTCACATTTTGCAGTTAAACACACGGATGAATTGTCTTGCCTTTGGTCAGCCAAGAAAGCTTGCGGCAAAGTTGGGAACTGAACCTCAACTCCAGAGTAGTATTACCAGAGCGTCACTATTCCTCTTCACAAACAGGGTTCCTGTGCCTCCATCTACTAACTGGTGTTTCCCTTGTTTAAAGCTACTGGACTTGTCCATGCAGGTGACTGACATTTTTGTGTACGTAGGCACCATTTTCTCCATTCTCATTGCATTGCTGCGTGTCTGGTGATGCTCAGAGAGACCACGAAGACCGAGTGATCATAGGGATTGAACAACTTGGCGCAGCAGCAAGGAGGTTACTTTGGGTCAGAGCTGAAGCACATTAAGGCAGCAGTTGACAGTAAACCTGCTTACAACTGGTGTCTTTTTGGGGAAAATAGACATCAATTTCAAGAGCAAGCACCACCACCCACTGCTGCCTGACTTAGAACCAAATCTCACTCATCGTGTTTATCCAGGGAGATCTGTTTGGACCCTTTACTTTTGAAATGGAAGAAACCTCTTCAAATTTTATAAAAAGAGAGAATAAAGGGGACTCCGTTTATCAAATTTGTTCAAATCTCAAGCAGAACACACAAGATCATAGCTCCAAAGGGAAAACTGCTTTAACATTGCAAATACATGAGATTAATCCTTACTTTGCACTTTATACCTTTTTGTAACAGAGTCCAGGTTGAAAATTCTTTGCTTTTATGCACCTCTGACAGTAAAATGACTGTGTTAGAATAAGTGATTTTTAAAAATCTGTTTTAGTAATTCATTTGGCTTATACCACCGAGAAGAAATCATCCCATCACAAAATCTGCCAAAAGGTTCAGTTATTATTAGCCTCCAAGATGCAAGTTAATTGCTTTCCGTGTTTTTCACCAAAACCAGCTGAGATCCTGAGGTTCACAGAAAGAATACTGCACATGGTCAGAAATTTGCCTGTCCTGAAGATTTTTTAATTACACATTTGACATTAGTGTTCCCCAGTGTAAAGTCTGTGTTATTTGTCAGGCTCGCGTCTTACAGAGACTTAAGCAAGCCTGTAACTCTGCACACGTCAATAGTCTTCCTGAAGTTAGAGGGACTGTTCAGATGCATAAACTAACATGTGAACTTGCCAAGCCTTTGCAAAATAGGAGCCAGACTGTCACAGTGAACACTACAGACCTCGTCACTACTCACAGAAATTACATTCATATTTTAAAGAAATATATTTAACAGAAATTTTATGGAGAAATCACTGGGTCTCTCTTCTCTTTAAAAAATGTCTAAACAGATATCCAAAGAATGCAGTACTGCACAATCCCTCGTTTTTTTTAATATCTCCTCCTTCCCTGAAGTTAGTTCAATCCTGGAAGTAGTCCAAAAAAGTCAAGTGACTTGACTTTTCCTACACCTCAGTAACTCTCTGCTGCCATCAATTTCTTGAGGCAACAGCATCCTGATACAGTCCATTTTGAAACAGGCACTCTGTACTCTAGTTTATTCTGGAAGCAGGAGGGACAGCAAGCTTGATGGTAGATCAAGGGCTGAATTTCAGCAAGTTGACTCAGCTCAGAACATGGTCAAACAAGCACCAGAGCAAGCTCAAGTGAGAGGCACAATTCTAGTCGGCAGTTATTTTTCTTTTTCCCAGCAGGACAAGTGTAAATGGATTAATCCTGATCAATTCCTTTTACTCTGATAGTTTGTCTCTTACAAACACTTGTTGATAAAGAGTTGACATTAACTATAGAAATATGTAATATCTAGTAATACAACACAGACGAGAACAATGGTACAACCAACTTTTACAGGGAAAAGTCCCAGCACTCCCATTCTTAAAGGCATGATCTTCAGCCTGATGACAACCTCCAAGAAGCTGAGGTCTCTGCCTCATTCCTCAGCATACAGACCTGCACAGCCAGGCTGCACATTTGCTCAAGCAACATACAGATAAATGGGGAGTACAAAGAAGTAATTAGAAGCAGTCACACTTTATAAAATTAGCAGTATAGAAATCTCTTTCCATCCATAACAGGCCAAATCAGTATGATGCAAGTCTTACCAATGCTACTCCCAGTTGCCAAATTATTTATTCCAACCACAGCAGTTCACCCAAACCTAAGGATATCTTTTGCTGCTAGTTCAGAAGACAGCCCCTCCTTCCATTTTATATCTTTAGCCAAAGTAATGCTATAAAGGTATCCGTATCAGGACAGTGTGCTTTTTTTTTTCCCATAGCATGGACAGTGATAGGCCTGAGCTTTCATCTAAGTTTTTATATGACCCATATCAACCTCTTACATTTCAAAGAGCTGGATGACAAACTTATAAGAAATGTCCCTCTTGAAACTAAAAAATGGAAATTTCATTAGAGGTGAGCAAACAAGATTGCCAAATGAGAGAAGTCCGGATTTCAGGCTGACATGCAATTTCATCCTCCTTTCTCTCCCCCAAAAAGCTTTTTTCAAACCAGTGTATTGCCATGAAGAGTTTCTGTTTTGACAAATATATTTTTTTAACAAAAGTATCTGTTTTCTGTCTACGTGACAACACTGCTTATAAAACATTACCATACATTTGCTTCAGCTACATGTGGGCCTAGAGCTAAACACAGACTTCAGTTTTCAGAGTTGTCAGCACCGATCACCTTACCCTCTCTTAAATGCAGAGGTGAACATACACATTAGCACCGTGAACCAGCTGATACATGCCATATGTGTATTTCATGTATGAGGTACATATAATAAAGTACTACATAACTCTAGTGACTTGTTCAGGAGCTTAATCTTAGTCTGTGTCTCGTTTTTATAGGGCTGCTAAAACTAAAGAAAAAAAACCAAAAACCCCACTTACAAGCACAGGGAGAGACTATTAAAGGCAGAGGTCTCATATAAGCACAACATGTGATCGGATAATATTGTCTGGATTAGCAGCTTTATAACCTAGCCAAGCCCCAGGGCTACAATTATCTGGTTGCATTAAACTGAAATCACCTGCAAAACCTCACGGTGAATGAGCCCTTGGAAGTGTCTAATCTGCTGGTTCACACTTGCAAGTGAAAGCAAAATTCAGCAATGGTGAAGAGATGAACAAACATTACAGTGAGAGATTTTCCAACTAATGGTTCTAATTTTGTTTCAAAAGGAAGGTCTTTCCGTTGCTTTTGGCTCGTTCCAAATATTTTCCAAATATAACATTATAATAAGCAAAGAGTAAGAGGCTAAAAGTCACAATAATAGCTACTACTAATTTGCACCTGTATAAAACTTTTCATTTCATTAGTTTTGATGCAGAAAAATTAGTGAGGTCTATTCCAAGGCTGTAGAGGAACTGGATTAGACACGCACACCTCTGATTCCCATTGGCCCCAGCCAACTCTGTTAATAGTTTGGAGGTTCTCAAACTATATTGTGATTTTAAAGAGAAACTTTCCAAAGTAATTTACTTGTTCATGCTTCCATAATTTTCTCCTAGTCTTTCACCAGGTGCCACAGAAACAGTTATTCCACAAGCATTCATCTGTCTACTACCTGAGGTTTTTGCTCCACAAAACTTCTACAGCCTTGCAGTCTATCAAACAACCAACCCACAAATGAATGGTCATTTTAAGGTCTCTGACCAGCTTTCACTTCAAGCATTCACTTCTGCCTATCTACAGTTCCTTCTGGTTATGTAGATGGACACAACAAACCTGTACCACCAGCTGGCATACATTGAGATTTACCGGGAGTTTTACTAGAGGAAAACTATGACTTGATGGATGGAATTATAATCAGGTTACATAGATAAGGAGGAAGCCATAGATAAGAAACTCGAAGTTGTGTGGTCCTGCAGGTTATCTATAAAGATAGAGGATACTGTGCCCTAGAAATGGTAATCACCTGGGGCATATAAGGAGAGTTCTATATTTAAGGATACCATATAGACAGTGAGCTACCTCTCAACCTTCTGTGTATCTCTGAGCAAAAGACACTTAAGAGATTTTTTTATGTAAAATCATCAATAAAAGTCATGTGGATGAACACCTACACTCATCAGGTAAGTGAGAATGGTGTGGTTTTGCTACATATCATAGTATGAGAAGCTCTGCTAAAAACCCAATACAAAGTCAATAATTACAAAGAAAGTGACATTTGAACAACTACCCAGGTACTACTGTGTTGGAATTAATGTTACTATTTTTACTGGTGATCTCTGCAAATCTTAAGCTCCTCTAGGCTGGAATATGCAAGAGGGAAGAAACTTTTAACTAAATTAATTTTCATGCAAAGTTTAGAGACAATCTGGAAGATGTTCTTTAAAAACTAACAATGAAATTTGAAATAAACTGAACTAATTGATTTTGGATTATATCCATGTTGGAAGTTATTTTCTGATATAGTGGTAGGGAGAAATGTTTAACATGGATATGGACTGGTAAATGCTACTATACTTTTATACTAAAACCAGTTTTTTCGTTGTTGTTGAAAAGGATTAAAATAATTTCCCTTTAAAGGAGGCTTTACTAGATTGCTGCTCTATCTATACTGCACCATCCAGTTGTGTATTTATGTCATGACTTGCAAAAGCTTTTCAAGGCACTACTAAATGTGCTTTGAACAGATGGGGAAAGGTAATGCATGCCATTTTGTCAGCACAGACACACGCTGATTCTGACGCAAAAAATGACATAGTAGTACATTGATTTTCACATACATTTCCATATACTCAAATAGCTGTAGCCTGTATGTTACTGAAGCATTTATTTTAAGGTAACAACACTATTTAAACATGGTTTTTTTCATTTATTTTCTTGCTATCAGAATACATATTTCATTCCAAATATAGCTGCTTGGGTGTGCAGAAAGAGGAAAAAAAAAGAAGCAATCAACCTTCACATCATCCAACGTATTGACAAAACAGGCAATTCCTAAACCATAGGAGACTTCAAGAATATAGGCCATCATAGCTGCCTAGATGATTTTCTAGTTACTTCAACCCACCTCACATCTTCCTCAGTCTTTGGTGTGCTGAGACCTCCTTTCCTCAGGTCCACATATTCACAGACTCCATTTCTTACTCCCCAGATGAACATTCCTATTTCCTTGCACTAGCCATTTGCTATGTCAGTAAGACAGAAAAAGGAAAACTGAAAGGTTCAGTCCCTGCCACAGAAGGGCATGTCTCAAGCAAGTAACAGGTGCCCATCGTGGCAGGTAAGAGCCATGCGCCCACTGCTGTGACAAGTTCCATCAGACCTATTTGTATGCACGCTCCCAGCTTTAGCAAAAGCAATAGTCTTGTCCTCTGCTTCTGCCAGACACTTACTCAGTAT
>VYZV01002433.1:72998-115810 GCA_013401275.1 Pandion haliaetus | reverse complement strand
TAAAAAAAAAAAAAAAAATCACAGCATTTGGTCCAAATACAAGTTATTGGAACTCAGCCCGCAATGGCACTGATTTAATTGTCAGGACCAGGTCACCACTTGGGAAAGCTAGTCCTCCTGGTGGATTGTTCCAGAGAAGGAATGCTCTGGCAGCAACACTGGCCAGGAAGAAACACTTCAGGCACTTAATGGCAGCATACCGTGATTACTAGCGGCTGCAGTTAGAAAGAAATTTGTCTCTGCTATGGCCATTTCTTCATATTTTCTCATTGCACAATCTTAGTATGTTTTTTTAAGGGCCTGGTTCTGCTCTTCTGAGCAATTCATGTCTTCTGTGAGCACCCCTTGGCTTAGAAACTCAAATTCACTGCTGGGCATGGACATTTTCTGTTCCAAGACTTCCTGCACGTCCATTCCCACGGCTTGCTTGACCATCGTGTCTTCTTAACAGAGGAAAGCTTATCAGGACAAGTGCTCTCTCATGAGATTTTAAACATTCTCTCTCCGTTTCCAGGCCAGAAACATTGCAAGCGATGCTGTTCTTGCCTCATGTTACTATGACAGCTGTTCTCTTGGCCAACACACTGGGGACTGGACAAGGGAACTCAAACTGAAAGTATAAGCAGCTACAGCTTAGAGCAAAGAGCAGAGACTCCCTTGCTTGGAGGCTGTAACAGCTCATATCTTCCCTGATCAGCAGACGGTGGGACTTACAACATACACTTGCCCTTGGGTCGTATTAGTTAATGTATTAATCAGTTTTAACATTAGCACCTTTTCTTCTGTTCCTGAATAGCTCCAAATGGAGCAGTATATGTTTAAGTGAAAGGTTCTGAGTTTTGTTCTTAACCTCATCTGTATTTTGACCACATCATAAAGATTCCAGATGCTGGTTTGACCAAACAAGTTTCCCTATTTCTGGGTTTACACTGTACTTCTCTGTAGCAGAGAAACACGTACAGTATCAGTGAAGGTAGTGTTGCGATGGTAGTATGTGCATCTTCTAAGACCAAACGTGTCAGATAATGCTTGTGTTCCTGTTCAGGAATAAGGCGTATGGCAATGCACGAGAGTCAAGTTTTGAGAAGCATCTCAAGCAGTAATGACCAGGAGCTAGGAAATACAAGCTGGGGTCAGGCTACTACTTCTCTGGTGACTGCACCCCAATATGCAGAACTGGCCCCTCAGCATTCTTCGTGAATCTATTTCCTTATCGCTTCCCTGCCCTATCACATCCTTTGTCATTAATGCACACTGCTGACTTAGCCTGCCCAGGGAATAGCCAAAAATGCAGCCTAGCTGGTACCTCTTCACATTTAACAGTAGACATAATCAGAAGGCAAGGACATGCTGAGGACTGCCTGCAAACTGTAGCATACTATCTGGAAGCTGAATAACCACTGCTATTACACACCATTTGTAGGCTTTGTATTTTTATAAAGAGGTTAGTGGTACAATTTTCAAAAAGAGCCAGAGAGAATTAGGAGCTCAGATTAGATGCTTGCAGTCAGACGATTAGATGCTTGCAGTCAGACTTAACATGCCTAGATGCCACTGTCTCTCATAGGACAGCTTTTACTTTGTCAGCCTGTAACATTTATAACACTTTTAAAAGCAAGTGATTAGCATCAGGAGACAGAAGAAAAGTTGATGTCATCCCAGATGCTATCTAATGAGACAATACAAGAAAAGCACATGCACACTGTTCCTCAGTACATATTTGCTATATACATACAGGCAAGTACAAACAGACTTGACACTATAATTGTTTGTATTTTAGTTTAAGAATTATCACAAACAGATGCAGAGACAAACAAAAAACAAAACCAGGATAAAAAAAAATCTGCTAGTAATAGTAATACTGTTATATCCTTGGTAACTAATGCTAATAAAGATTTCTATGTGAACTCATGAGACAATATTGTTATTGAGGAAATTAAAAGAAAAAGTAAAGATGTGCTACACTCACTAGACCAAGTAGCTTCCAGTCCAGTATTGTAACAGCAACCAGAACCCAACAGCTCAGAAGTGTAAGGTATCAGGTATACTGCAGTCATGTCACAGCCTATCACACAGGAAACTTCTTCCTGACTGTAGGCAACTAGTGGCTGGCATACACCATGAAAAACACATCTTATAAATCTATATCTAACATGCTATATGTGAATGTTTAATCCTTTCTTAATGTGGTCTACCCCTAAAAACATAGTATCTGCCCACATGAACCTCATTTTATTAGTATTTTATATCTATACATATATCAAAGGGCAGGAAAAAACTCTTGCTTATTAGTATAAAATAAGAAATGTGCCAAATGTTCAACTATACTTTGGATGATGTGGCAACATCATAGATATAATACACCCTGAGGTGATTATTGTACCAATGATAAAACCAGTACAGGACACACCAATTTCTTCATATATATAGTACAGAAAAGGTGACAACTGTATTTTACCCCTTAGTAATGAAATCTCTATTTAAAATAGTATTTGTTAAGCAGTTATTACAGCATTAGTTTAAATACATTTCCCTTAATCAATATAAAATAACTTCGTTCAGTCATGCCACTTTTTCCAGCAGACTGATATGCAGAGATTACCTCTCAATTTAGCAATGCCTTTACACTGAATTTTTTAGTCTTTATGGGTGGCACAAAGCTGCCTCACCCCAGCAAACCCAAGAAGGAGGAATCCTGACTCACATATTTTGAGTTTTTCCTTGCTTTTCACTCCCTGCCAGAGATGATGTTTACTGCAGTTCTGATCAAATGAAATTTACTGTCCCCTAAAGTCGACAGTTCCAGCAGGAAAAGGAAGACTTGGTGCTACCCAATTCCTCACAAAAGCAGCAGCGATCAGCATGGAGGCCACACTTCTGCCCACAGTCCACTCAGGCAAGCAATCTGAATGGCTCACAAAGAAACAGGACCAGAACAAACACAATACAACATTCAAATCCTGAGCTACTTTCTCAAGTGACTGAAAAATATTTACAAAACGTTCACTCCAGGGAAAGTACCAGCATTCTTCAGCAAATCTGTTTGAACCCCTTTGAACGGTTGTCCAGAGGCCCAGCCCAGAGCTGGGACACAGGGCCCCTGAGAAGGAACACGGGGCTCCCTCCCACTGGGAGGGACAGAGCTACAACTCCTTGTGAGCCACTGTCACACAAAAAGCAAAGCACCACTAAGCAGCTGATGGATTGCATCTGGCTTCTGCAAGAGGCAGTGACCCCCAGCACCCATGTGCTTTCACAGTATGCTTAGTTGTTGTCCTTTGGGTGCTTAACCTGTAATTTGGGGAAGAAAAACCCTATATAGTACACCATCCTTAAAATATCACTTTTTCCATTAAACCCTAGTGCTGTTTGTATTTTTTTCTGTCACAGTGAATCATGGCTTTTGCCCCCATAAAAGGGAACAGCACCCAACCGAGGGGCAGTAACACCCCACACCCTCAGCATTAATTCACTGCAGACAGCTCCCTGCCCAGCAGGTCTCTCACAGCTCCTTTTTAAGGCAAACCACTCTGTCCATGCTTTCCACAGGGTTCTGGGTACCACTGCACTTTCCACACTTCAGATCTTTTTGAAATTTAGCTCCTAACTTACACTTATGTGTTAGCTGACTTCAAGGATCCTCACCCTGTGCTGTTACTCTTGCACTGATGTCAGCAGTTGTCTTTACTGAGAAATCCAATTATCATCATACTTCTGAAAATAAAGTTTAATTATAGGCAAGTGTGATGAATCTATAAATTATGAAGATTATCAGAGTGAACAGTAGCATAACCAATAGCATTAAGAATATATCTGAATATTCTCATAGGGCAGGGTCCAAATCTTTGAAGTCAGTGGAAAGATTCCCATTGATGTTAAAATTCTTTGGATTTAATTAATAAGAGACAATGACTTAAAGTAATTACTGTAATTCAAATACTTTATCATTGTTACTACTTTTAATAATAATACAATTAAGTGCATTAGGAATTTTTTGAATAAAGGTATTAAAGCCAAATAATAATTATAATCTAAGAAATACAACGACATGGTAGTCTGGCATCATGATATTCTGTCAATAATCTTTTACAACACTAGAAAGTTGTCCCAGTTATTTACATAATATTTTCCTATTCATCTTTTTATACCAGAAAAATTGCAGTAGGAAGGAAGTCAATAAAATATTTAAAGTTTAAACAGTCAACTTTTTTTTTTAATATGATTGCTGAACTAGAATAGCAGCTTTATTTTTATTTATTTGCTTATTTTTGCAGTCTGACATTGTGTTCCCACATTGCTAGTGAAAACTTCTCCAGCTAAATAAATTCAGTTGAAATTTACTCTCAGTCTATTCTCTGAAACATAACTGTGGTGTTTGCTGGACAATGAAAAAAAACCCCACACCATATCCAAAGGAAGGATCTATCTTCTTACCTATCCTGCTTAGTTAATGAGAAAATGTAACTGTTACTCCACTGAAAGCAAAAGGAAGAGAGGCAGAGAGCCTCTTTCTCAATAAACTGTTGCACATGGTCAGACTAATACTGTACTGTCTCATAGCCATCATTAGGCTAGCTAGTAAGTAGTACATTATCTTTGGTTTTCTTTCTTTCTCCAGGGCACAGTCATGTAGTTACTGCTCCTCGTTATCCTTGGAAGCTGTAAATTTAAGTGTAAACTCATTGTCTCTGCAGGGGTTGCAGGTGAGTAGCATGTAATGTCATTTACTCCATTTTCTGTACTGAATTTTGTAGAACTGTATTTTTAAAAGATTCTCCTACCCCTCAGATCATCCTCACTAAGTGTTTGGATCTGCTCTATAACCCCTCTAGTTTGGCCAGAAAGATCACTTGCTGCATTCAAGGAACCCACATCTGTGTGGTCCCCAAAATTATGTGTGGCCACTGCAGGATCTCATAACTTAAACAAGGGTGCTCCTGGGAAGTGGTGGGACAGCAGCCAGGCAGCTTCAGGCACCAGGAGAATTTATTCCATCCACTTTTATGACCAGTTGCTCCATCACTGCCTGCAGTTCCTCAATTATGGCTAGCAAGCCTACCTCAAAAGCTAACGAGGGAGGCATGTTCTCTCCTGCTTATAGGAGCCACAAATACATCAAAAAAGAAAATTGACCCTTTTATTGACTCAGATGCCAACTCCACATTAAGCCTGAAGCTTCCAGTTCAGCTTCTTTTCTTGCTCTTATTATTCAATTAATTTTTGTGGGTAGCCAGCAGAGACCCATGTTAAAATATATAATATGGAAGTAATTATGGCGTTACAACACAAGACACAAATATACAGGGCTGCATCACGTCTAGTGGCTTGGGAAGGACTTAAGAGTCCCTCATCTGACCCATCCACATCTAAGCTGCACAAAAAAGGGCTGGGAGGAAACATAAGTTGCACATTAAGTGCTGCGCATTTCTACGCAGGTTGGCAGATTAGAAGAGAGAAGATATCCCAGTGCAACTAAGCAAACATCAAGACAGATGTAAGCTACTAATTAATACAACCAAAGGTGAACCAAAGAGGAGGCTGCAAGAAACTGTCATTCTGTGAAAGACTGAGCTAATGACTAAGCACAGAAGGCCACCACCTTTGATACCACAGAAGACTTCAGGAATGAACAAAGACCTGCTGACCTGCAACCTGCCATGCAAGACATGCAGATTAACTGAAGACAGAGCATGGTCTCCACCTCACGACCAGCCAAATATACAATCTACCAACACAAAAGTACCTGTACTCCTAGAGGCAGAGAATGAGATGACAAAAGACAACCCTCTTTCCTCCCCTCCGAGGAGTCACAAGTGCTTGCAAATCAAAGGAAAACAGAAGGCTTCAAATTTACACTTAATTCAGCAACAAGAATAAAACACTAATCTGTAAACATGGTTATTCTGGTTCTTACGAGCAAGATGTATGTCCACAGTCAGAACAGTCTTATGCTTTATACAACCGGTTCAGAGGAAAAAAAGTCACACATGGTAAAGGGACAGTAATAAGATATCTCACAGACTTCAAAAGAGTACAGAGGAGGGAATCAGATTTTCTGGTGCTGGTGAAACATTGCAGCATTGCAGGCATAATTGACTGGTGCTTATTTTGGTAAAGTCAAAAACAAATTTTGACCTTTTTAATTGCTAATGTACCCATGTCAAAATGATCATAAAACACATTTCATTAATTTCTTCTACACCTGCATTTATAGGGAAAAAATCAGATTTAGCAATTGTCTCAAAAAAGTCTATAAAGAGTGAAAGTTTTATAATTTTATTTTTGTGGTTTTAACTTGTATACACATTTTAACAGTGCAGCCTTTTTGAAAATCATTAACCTAATGATAGTTTAGATAGTTTAAAAGGCTTATTCCTTTAGAGAGAGAAACCACTGAAGTGGGTGAAAACATTATAATTTGTCCATTTAAAAACATCCACAGGATCAACAGTGCTGTATGAATATGATGCTTTGGAAAAAAATTAAAACTTAGTGTAAAAATATATAAAAAAGTATTCTTGTTTGCTTTTTAAAAATATTAATTAGGGCAGCATTAGTAGCAATTTTGAAATTCAGTCTAGCAAGTATTAAGACTGTTACTAAATATACTGAATAAATGTTATAAAGGCTGTGAAGCATGAGTGTCAACCAATTGGCATTAGGAAACACTCTTGTTAAAATGTAACTGATAGCAAATGACTTACCCTGTTGTCTTGTCAAGCTTTAATAGTCTTCCATATTTAGCCAAATTGCTATAGTAAGCCTGGGAGAGCCTTATGTTTTGTAAATATTAATCCTTTAGTGGATTCACTGGATTACCTGTATTTTATTATTCAGCATAGCCCAGCTGTACTGCGTTTGACTGAAAATTGACATTGCTAGCAAGGAAGAGACATGTAGCAATGCTGACTTCTTACCTAATATTTCCTTGCTTGGATTCAAACAAAGAAGAAAACAGCTGTGGATTATATCAACTGGACAGATAACTGTGGGCAACCAAGATTTCTGTTATATCATAAAAACTGTCAATATCACTTAGTCTCAAATTAGGTTCTCATAATAAACTGAATTCACAGTTCTAAGACTTTCTTAAAAGACTCCCAAATAATTAAATCACATTCTTGCCTGGGCTAAGATGTTCAAATTTAGGAACTAATTCCAAAGTTAATTTCCAATTTTAACCAAGTGTATCACAGCTGCACTTCTTAAACTTTGCATAATAGTTTGATGATTTCATATGTAAATCCAATCAATCAATAAGACAGCCCTATGAAGCATATATGCATATAAAAGTATATGACAAATCTAAAAGTCAGAACTCACTGATATTTATAACGTATATTTATAAACTCAACCTGTTAAGATTAAGATTTATTCTTAGAATTTTGCAATAAAATTTATTACCCAAGTTAATGTAACACCAGTATTTTATTCTTAAAAATTAGTCACATATGTAAAAGAAATTGATTACAAGAAAGAAGTTACAGTTCTTAAACATTAAACTTCACAGCACTGTATACAGAACTAATAAAATACTGCAGGTTACATACATAGACATGTACTTTAGAAATGCAAGGGGTGAGATTTTGGAAGGAACTAAGAATTTGATTAACTTGAGAAAGCATGAGTTGAGTCTGGTTATCAGAGTGCTGAGAATACCTCTGAAATGCAATTTCAGTTCATGAGTTTTCTCCCCACCACCATCTTAATGAAAGGATACATGTTTTTCCAAACCTGTCTGGACCTTGAAATACAACAGTACTTACGAGGTCTCCACCAGAAGACCCATTGCTGAACAGATAACACAGTATTGAAATTACTGCCTTTTCTCATGATATATCAATACCTTTCTTTCAAGAAACATAGATCAAGTAAAACATTAACTAAATGAAATAACACATACATCCTGAACATTTGTAGCTTAGGCAATAAATTTTACAAAAAAGATATTACAAAGCACTTTTTTGTCCAAATCCATTGTTTTCCAACAAGCCTTAGGTTCCTAAATTATTCCCAAGTCATTTTTGAAATGGGATTTGGGCTTATAAATCATATTACGTCTTGAAAAATGTCACTCTTGGTTCCTCTGCCAAGTAATTAATCATTTGATTGAAGCAAAACCAAACAGAAGAAAAAAAAATAAAAGACAAGTGACCTAGGAAAAGGAGGATCACTATTTGGGAGTAGACTACAACCTACAGGTGCTTCAAGGAGTTGTGAATATGTCAAGCTCAATTACATTTTTATAGCTTTCTTTAGCTTCCAGGGCATTAAGAAAATACATGTATATACATTAATGTTATCAGGTCAATAGGCTTATACTGTCATGCCAAAACAGCACACAAACAAAAATAAACACCCTGCACAAGTCCATATTACTCTCATCCCATACTAAGGAAGGAAGGTGCTCTGGGATAAACACTGCATTGATGAACACAGAAGGATACCAATGCACCCAGAAGAAGGCTGCATGTTTCTAAATCTAAAGCATTTCCTGGATACTCATACCATGAGCTCTGAGTACAGCACCTTCTTAACGAGACAAGCAATTATTCTTCTGCTTGAAGGGCATTAGCATCCTGTATCCACAGCTCTTCAAGTTAAACAACTCAAAATTACCAAAAGTGCTGCCCTCGGCCAGAAGCAGCAATGCTCAAACAGGCATGGCACAAAAGTAGCTTATCAAGGAAATCTGTCTTTTCTGCTCACAATAAGAGCTTAATGAATAAATCAATATATCCCAGGACTACTCCAGAATCACATACTGGAGTAGTAAAAATCACTGGTTTTTCCTGAATTTCATATCATCAAAAGAAAAACAAAACCAGAAACTAGACACCTAAACCCAAAGGCACTCCTCCTTACTCCTGCCAACACACTGAAGTAGAAGATAGGGCAAAAGTCATGATCTGGAAAGCCACCACTCCAGGAAATAAACCAAGTGCCATGAGAAGCAGGTTGGTTTAGCCCCATTCTCAGTGGGCAATGTTCCACTCACACTAGCACTTCAGTTTGCACAACCTGTGAGGCATGCTGGCAGTCCCAGGAATAAGATAATTGGAGATTAAACCACAGTCTGACTCCTTCAGTTCTCAGGGTTGCGTTTGACAGGGTTACAGGACAAACAGGTGACCTGGTCTTGCCCAGCTAAATCTTTGTTTATCCACAAAGCACCAACTTCTAAAGATGTCAGTCAATTAAGTTTTGCTTAACTTCTGGTATTTTTATACCATCATTTAAGAAAAAAGAAAGAAGAAAGCTAGTTTTTCTCAGCCACCTTTAAAGATAAATTTTAATCCCTCATTGGGATGAGATTTCTCCGTACTGTTCAGTTGCTGATCAAAAGCTGAACAATGATCCTACTTGGATGGAGACGTATAAAATTCTTCAAGGGCAGGCCAACTGAATGGCTGCAAAGGTCACGCAGACACAATCACTGCTTTGCCATGGTCAAGAAGTTTCCAGTTTTTCTTACAGCCCCTCAGCTCACACTGCAATCACAGGAAATCACAGCAGCCCTCTCCCTTGGCCCCACTTTGGCTTTCCTCTCCTTGCACTCTACCCAGACTGACCTACAAAACACAGCTCCATTTAGTCACAGCACATTTCACCTCCTTTATTCAAAACTAGGCTTTGGAACTGAACATGGGTGAAATACCTTGGTGGCTTTCTTGTATCTTCAGGGTATTAATAAAACCCCTCATTTCTCAAATATCTTGTAACATCTGTGCTTTGTTCTTCCAGGGGAAAACTTGTACCCAAATTTGACCACATCAAAGACCACAGACTTGCTGCTAAGTTCAAAAGAGCATTGCTCCTACTAGCAGAAGCAGCTCTCTTTGCACAGTGCTTATGGAAAGCAATCAGAAACCGGGACTTCAGAGTTCTTACTCCAGCTCTATTTTCAGAATAGCTGCACAGGAGAAAAGGAACAAGCCTCCATTAAAAATACTGTGGTTGGGGTGCCACAGGGCATTTCTGAGAACTGCAGCTGCAAGTATTCAGTGTACTTTTGTGTACAGAGGGTAAGGCAGGCCTCCATCTCCAAGGGCACAAGAGGCTTGACATAATGCCTGCAGAGTGCTCCAAGGACCCTGGATGAAAAGCACTCTAGAAGGGCAAATCTTGTCTACTGCACATTCAACATCAGACTGTGCTTCCGACCCCTTTTAATCAGGAATAATATTTCATTCCATTATTAGTTTAGGCAATGGTTAAGAAGAAAACCTTTTTAAAAAATATATATAGCATAGAGAAAATTTGCAATTCAAATGATATTTTTAATCTTAAAAGTATTTTGGTGGAATGGAGTGAAAAATAGAAAGAACAAGGCCCATAAATCTGTCACTCGCATAGCGCATCACTCACAGCTTTCCCCAGCCCACTGAGGAGAGCCATGCAGCTTTAAAATGACTTCATTCCCATATTTACATATTTTTTAATAGGGCTATGATGAATCTCCTTCCGCTTGACTCCTATTTTGAGCTGTGATATTTTAATCTCCATTCTTGCTGCAACTTAGCAGATGAATGTGCAGTGTGACAGAGCTCGGAGGAAATAGTATAAATAAAGCAAAGTGGAGCTATGACATCTCACATTTTATAGCTTTTTTATTGTAGCCTAAGCATAAACAGAGCACAGCTGTGTTATACTTACTGCTGTGAGCACTCCCCCAGCTCCAGCCCCCTACTGCTTTTAAAGAGACACTGCCCCTACCCAGGGTCTTCTGGGTACAAGCACTGCTGTTCCAGGCATTGCAAACAGAAGCACCCGCCCCCCCCACCCCCACACCATTGCTTCCCTTCCTTTGTTTTTACTTTTTCCTGAGTTGCCCCCTTGCCTTCCTTTCCCCTCACCTCCCCGAGTGGCCTAGGATGTGACCCCGCAGTCGCCAGCATGTACACGCAGCCAGCGCTATGCTGCTACCTACTGAAGGATGCCTTTCTTCCCTCGCTGTTGTAATTTGCTCTGTTTAAGTACACAGACGCACACGCAGAGCACAGAAACAATTTGCAAAAACAACACTTTGATAAAAGACTTTTAACTAGCTGGAAGTACTCAAAATATTCCCGTCTTTTAACAGTGGTATTTTACAGAGAGGACTCTCACATTTCTCATCACTTCTTGATAGTTCCTCCCCACCCCCAAAAGTCAGTCAAAGAAAGAAGAACACACCAACTTTACTCCTGCCTATTTAAAAACAAACTATCATGATGAGTTCCTAGACAGCAAAACCTCTTTTCACCTCAGGAATTTATAAGATACCACAAAGGATCTCATCATAATCATCACCATATATTCAGCTGAAAAAGCTCCCATTTGAAGCTTTAGACAAGAAAATCACAATGTACCTGGACACTTTCATGACTATAAAGAGATAAGGGCAAACCCAAAAGCCAGCAATTTCCACCATAGAGTCCAAGAACGATGTTTATCCTTGTCACGTGTTGAAAAGTTTTATGGTTGGACTTGCTCTTAAAGGTCTTTTCCAGACTAAATGATTCTATGACTGTGCTTCTCCATCTCTAATTTGAATGTTATAAACATAGGCACATCTAACATGCAATGTATAAGACCTCCTTCTGTTATGCATTTAAAAAAAATATATATATATCTCAAGGCATTGCAGTAATTACACTGAGCTTGAAAACTGCATCCAACTTCCCCAAATTTAAGGCCAAGGGACATACCGGGAAGTTCGATGCTCAAGGAGGACCATGTTGCATGTCTCATACCACTAACTTGCTACTAACAGCTTCAACAGAGAGGCAAGTTTCAGTGACTGCTAACGCTAACCTACAAACTGTAACCTAGTTCTTCTGGCCATCCTCTGCTCTCCCTCTACGGTCCTCTGTGCCCCACTGATCCTTTAGGGGATTTGCTACTTCATTGCTACCTGAAACATTTTCTGCAGCTATTTTTCCCATCTGGGATTCAATATAACCTGGAACAAAGCATCAAGCAAAGCTCATGCAAGCAAAAGGAAGTGGTTAAAAATAGCAAAAAAACCCCTATGCTAGATATGCATCAACAATTGTATTTAAAAATCAAAAATAAATTTTAGAAGCCACCCAGAAAGCATGCTGAAGTTCTTTACACATGGGGAGCTGATTAAACTAACAAGCTTTCAAAGTTAGGATCTCAGGATTCTCAAGTCTGCCCAAAGTCATCCCTCTACTCAATTCAAGGCTTACCAAGCCACCAGCCCGATAGAAAGATCTGGTTAGAAAACTGCACTTTTGAGATTAGTAGAATTCCTTTGCTCTGCAGGCAGATTATCACATCTATAAAAAAGGTGTTATCAAGATTCACTTGTTTATTCCCTGAAATCCCTTGACTGTGTCCAATACTACTCTGCCTATACAACCTGTAACTTTATAAAGAAGTTGCTGTCACAAGATCATACTGAGCACTTGCTCTGTGTGATGTCTGTACTGTAAATAACCTCAGACATTTTTGGAGGAGGGCACGGGTTGTAAGGAAGAGACATGTCTGCCCTAATACTTAAGAGACTTCTTGTCAGCCAGAGTCACTGTACCCAGGAGGCACTACTGAAAGCCACCCACACCCAATATCTCATCTTCAAACTCTTCCAAGACCTTGTCTGAGGGACACCTTGCTTCTTGTGTGGCACAGCAACAGGTGGAAAGCCAGGAAGGGGGTCTGGGAAGCTGTCACTCAGGGCCCTGCAGTGGGCTAGAGGAAGAGAGGCTGGGAAGAGAGCAGAAGAGACCAACCTCAGACCCAGAAGCTCAATAGGGCCCAGCAAAGCCACCATTAGTAGGTTTCTACAGGCTTCCCACCACCACCATCCACTTAGGTAGGAAGCAATTGTGTACTCCATGCTGACTACAAGACCGATCCTATTTAACAGGATAGTCATCATCAAAACATGCTCACTCTGAATGAATGAAAACTGAAGGAGGAGGGCCATAAATTACTTTTTACTGGGAGAGGAAATAGACAGGAGTAAAGATAAAGAGAAAAAAAATAACATAGCCACAAAACAATACATTTCCCCCACTACTTACCAACATCTACCTCCTGTTAAGTTTTTAACTACATTTTTTTCCAATTCACAGATGATGTCTTCTATAACAATAGTACCACCAACTTCACTTCCCTGTGGACGGCTCCTTAGTACTTTTCAAAGTTGCTACAAAGCTCACTAAATACCTAAAGCTGTTGTCAGTGCCACTGAGAATCAGTACTAGAAGTATTAGGATAAAAAAAATGAGGCATTACAATGAAGCCTGGAAATTCAGACTGCCTTACAGCCCTTTACGCCTCTCTCATCTCCACCTGGAAAAGATTATGAAGATACTCATGAACACAACACTAAGCACGTTTTGAATGAGAAGAGTGCGACAACATTATGGTACAGATTTAACAACAACAGTGGGAACTGACCCCTTAGGTACAATATTAAACATCATTTCTGACAAGGATGCTCAATTTGGAAAGTTTAATCCAAGTCAAATAATCTGCAGCTACAAATTAGACCTCCCCGTTTAGAACTGACCTAACAGGAAATTATAATCAGTATGAGATAAAACCCTCTATGAGCTTCCAATTAATATTGCTGACCCCAAAATTCCTTTGCACAAACTTCCTGCCCCTTGCAGAACTGAAAGTTTGATTAGCACAATCTAAACTATCTCAGAAATTAAAAAACCTCATGGCACATGCAGCAACACAGTATGTCAACACAGGTACAGCCAACATCAAGGCATCACCAAGTCAATCGCAGGCTGGTGCAATACTACGTAATGATGAAGTAGCTCTCACCTACTGATTTTGAAGGGTAAATATGGCTAAGACCCCAGTTTCTAGAGAAAACTTCTTATGCCCTGAAAGGCATTTCCCTTATAGGCCACAGCATGTCTCAACAACAGCTTTCAGCCAAATCAAACAGAAGATGCTGCAGGCAGGACCCGTAGGGTACCTGCTCTGACAAACAAAGAGAGGTAGCAACAGGCTTTTTTTCCCCTCCTCCGTGTTTAGTTTTCAGTCACAACAAATGAATGAAATGAACCAAAGAAAAGAACTAAGCTGAGAAAAAACAAAGTAAAATTAGTAACAGGCTAACAGCATATACCCACAGCCTGGGGCAACATACGGCTGATGGATGATGACAGCCAACAGACAAATCCTCATTCTCTGTCTACTAAACAAATTAGTAATCTCATCAATATCATCACTACATTCACCTTCTGCAGCAGCTGCTGCTGCAACACAACTGCTGTTAAGCTTTAGGGGGAAAGCCTGGCTTTGTCTTGTAGTTTGCCAAATCCCGTGGGCAGTCAGGGTTGCCACCCTTTGGAAAATGCAGTTAACCCAGTAAGATTTCATTTGGTTTTAATTTTTATTTTTTAAAAAGCCTGCAGAGCTGTGTATGAAGGCAATGGTCACCTGCATGGCACACTCTGAAGTCCTAGGAATCTGCAGAACTTGCACCTTCAGGGCCTTCCAAGCTGTCAGGGTCTCTCCAATTAAAGTCTGAGTTCAGAGACCTTAAGCTTTCAGAGGATACCAGGACTTCTCCTCAGACCGAGATCTGGCTCTACGCTCCACTTTCCTCATTACTCCTAAAGTTTCTCTCAAAGTGACTACAAACCATGATTTTCAAAAATAAAGAGTGATTTTTGGATATCTTAACACACCTTCCTTCCTCCTCGCCCTCAAACTGTTCTGAGTTCCATATAGTACTGGCACTTCCAACACTGCCAAAAAGAGACATCATCATTACCTTCACTTCCAAAACCCATCAGAAAAATGACCCGATTCAAACACATTCCAATCCAGAAAGATCAGATTTCAACAGCACTCAACACAAATCACAGCAAGTCATTTGTTCTAAGAAGTCTGGATTATAAAGCATCCCAGCAACCCCCCCCCAAATAACTACAACAAATTTTAGTAAGTATGACTTCACTTAAAAAGAGGGAAAACCTAATTTATACTGTGCACATTGAAAAATACATATGCATATATGTTCACATGAACAGACATAAACTTCCTCTCCCTTTTCCCCCATTTGATTCACCTGAAAAGGTGTTGCATTTTTTCACGAAGTCTAACAATTTCTCTTAAAGGTCTCCAAACTGTAAAGCTTGTTAAGGTTGTTAATGTCAACAGAATATTTACTTATCAATATCCTTCATTATAAAATATTTACCATTTATTTCAATTTAATCTATCAGTTTCCACTTGAAAATATGTAATATATGGAACAACTTCCTTCTGAAGCAACCCACTGTGTATATCTGTGTATGGATTCATGTACATACCTTAATTACAGGAATTCACTAAATATTCACTACAAAGCTTCATGGTTGCATTAGAATTTTTCCATCCACAAAATATCTTAAGGTGTTCAGAGCAACAGCTGATGATTAATCCCACTGACTCAGCCTTTCTAGTTGTTAACAGCTGAAACTAACTGGATGTCAGGACCAGTGTCTTCTCTTGGGGTCGGCTAAACCAACAGAATATGTGTTTTCTCCTGTTTGCTTCCATAATTGACTCTATGAAAAATTCAAAGCACTTCTTTGTGCTCAAGTAAAACATGCAACTTTCTTCTGTATCCTCTAATGGCTGGCACAGAGACACATTCCTGGAACTCATTTAATCAAAATGTATATTGCATTTATGTTCTAGTTCAGCAATTCACATGCATAACAAAGATTTCAAGAATGAAAATTAATACTGAAGGATCTTCATCAGCCACACCGAAATATTTCACCATCTTTAACCACAACACTCCCATTTAACTATTTTCCAGCATTAAGTATCTTGCTGCCTAAGTAGCCAGTTACTTCGCCAACATACTATATAAGAAACCAAACAAAACTTTCAAGCTCTTATCAGGTAACAACAGAAATAAAAATTTTGCTACTACATGCGATTTGCTCATTCCCCTCAGTTTCTTGGGTTTTGTGGGTTGGTTTTTTTTGGTGTCCCATCCCTCCCCAATTATTTAGCCACATCATAGCAATATTCCCTTTGGAACTTAATCATCCACAAAAAACGTTCTACTGCTTCATAAACTCCATCACAATGAACATAATCCTTTAGTTAAGTGCCAATTAATTATTAAAAACATTCATTGAGGATTAACAATCATGAAATAGATACAGTTCTATTATGTAGTTGTTAATCCTCAATAAATCTACTTGTAATAGACAGCATTTTAGTATGAGAGCTAGCCTTAATCTAATGCTTTGTATTTAATTAGAGAATTATTGCATGTTAAAAAATACACTCATCAGGTTTAATAACTATGTAATAAGCATACATCTAATAGACAGATTAGTAATCCTCAGAAAAGGAGATTTTTTTAATAATCACTTGTATTAGCATCCAAGAGCTACTCTCCAACACAAAAGGCCAGTATGTTACATCTTCCCCGCCTACAGAAATGCAGGCCAAGAAGGGGTTAACACTCCCTGATCTATACTCTTTGGGCCCCAGGATGAGGACAGGGAGCCTGAAGAAGCTCACCTGCCCACAGCTTTTAGATTCCCATGAAGCACCTGTGATCACACCTCTCCAGAAAGGAGTCCAGCCTTTCCTAACATAAACTGTGTGACATGGCCAAATCACAGTCTTGTTTTCAGGACAGAGGACTTGGTCTGGAAGGGGTAAGTGGATCCAACAAGACAAGAGCTCATTGGGGCTCCAGTTACTTGAAACAAGGCTAAATGCATATCCAGCGGTACAGAGGTGCATTTCTTGCTATTTTATTTCTCATACTTTTTTTGGCACCTTCTTCAGAAAGGCTGTGACAGGACAGGCATATCCTGTTATTCATCTGGTATCTAACTCCAGTTAGGCACCAGCCAAAGGCAGATAGGCATGATGCCTGTTTCTAGGACTGGAACTATAGGAGCTATTTATAGCATAAATAGCACTGAGTGGCTTTTTTAGAAAATAAGCTTAATAAAATGATCACCAACCCCTCAGCTGAAGCTGTAAGGGCTATCTCATGAAACAACAAGAACATAAACTTACATCCTGCACCTCTGGAAAACTGTCATTCCCAACTGATGGTCAGCATCATTGCTTAACACAGGTGACTTGTGAGATGGTGTTTCAGATGACCCTTAAAAATCCCTATAGTCCAATTTCTGTCTTGTCTTTTTCCCTTGCACTTCAATGATGAGCTGATTTTAGTGACTGCTCTCTTTGAAGAGGTGTTAGCTCTTGAACCAATGCCAGCGCATTGCATCTCAAGAATAGTAGACCTTGTTTTCTGATGGTATAAGGAATACATCTGTAATTCTGTAAACCTGTGACTGCTTACACTCCCTTCTGGAACCAAAAGTGAGGAAAAAGGAAAGATGGTAGTCAGACAGAATCAGAAAGCACAGATTTTGGCTACTATTTTAAGTCTTGTATTGACACCATAAGTGATCTGTGTTCCTTCTTTAAAGTGAAGCTACAGCAGCTCAAAGTTAACTACAGTATGTTTAAAAGAAGTGTCACAAAAGTCCACTTAACTTGGCAACAGTAATTACTCTTTAATATGGAAAAAGAACTGCTCAGGATTTCAGCTACAGGATTATAGCCACTGGACCACTCTTTTTGATGCAAATGCTCATTTTCTCCACAAACCTCCTAAATTTTAATAGTTTAACATTCAGTAATAAAGTAAATATTAAATGATGCTATAAGTACCAGCATGTTCTGAATTTTCAGAATAGCAAACGTTTCAACAAGATTACAAAAAAATTCTTCCAGGATCAGTAATTTTTTTGTGAATTCCCAATGATGGGAAAGAAACTGTTTCTTCTTTAGTAGGACAGAACTATTGCCCTTCCATTATATGGAAGGAGAGCACATATATGTCTACATGGAGAACAAAATTGCATAGAAACACACAATCCTGCCCTGTTTCTCAAGGCTAGCTGCAGGGTCCAATTAAGATCTAGGTAGCCTACTGTCATGCTGCTCAGCTCAACTTACCACCGATCTACCCCACACTTTCTTTTTTATTTTTAAAGATAAACTTCTAATCTGAGGATGGCAAAACCAGCAAAAAAACATCCTATAAAATAACTAGTGAGTAATGTCTGCTTCAGTGACTGTCAGCTTAACACAGCTGTCAAGAAAAGTGAATTTTCCAATACTACCCAAAGGGGAATTGATACCTAGACCTGCTGTTGCATAGTGCCCTGGCTGCTCAGCTGAACAAGTGACTCTGCACAAACAGCAAGCCTAGGGGAAGGAGGGAAGGAATGAGGAAAGGAGGGAATAACAGGGCTGCTAGCGTGGCTGGGGGAGAAGATGCTCACGGCTGTACCCATACTGCTGCCTGGGCAGCCCCAGCATCCATCACAAGGGAGATGGGATAAGCACAGTTACCTCTTGGAGCAAGGTCAGGCCCTCACAGCACCCACAACAGGGCAGAAAGAAGTTGCATTAACCTCTCCTGGTCTTACCTGTGGTAAATACCACAGTACCTCAAAGTCCCTCCTGCTCTACCTTCCCCCACAATGAATTATCTGGAGTTTACCTAATGAGAAGGCCTTCCCCTTTTAAACATTTGACAACACACAGAGGAGTATGAATGCCTAAATCTTCCAGTGGCCTAAAAATCCATGGCCTAGCCAAAAAAAAAAATTTGTCCCTCCTCCCCCCCCCCAAAAAAAAAAAACAAATCCCCAAAAAACAAAAGAGTGAGATTGCAAGTCTGGGATCCTACTGGAATAAACAAAGTAGCCTTATAGTTACATCAGGGTGAGAGGAGGAAGAGGCCAACCCTGTCCTCCACAGACCCCTCCTCTGGGCAGGGCTCCCTAGTCGAGTGGGGGGCCATAAGCATTTACTCCTGCAGAGAGCCAGTCCCCACAGAGCCTGGGGGAAGAAGCCAGGCTGTGGACACTCCTTGTTTGTGTCTTGTCAAGGCAAGTCAGAGCACGGCCTCCTCTTCCAGAAGCAGCACAGCAACTCTGAGGTTCAGTGACAGCTTCTGCAGACAGCAGCATGCAGCACAGAGGTCTCACCCTGGTGGCACAGGGACCAGGGCCACAGGGTGGGCACTGGGCTGGTACCCCTGCCATTGTCCAGCAGCATCCCCCATTTCATGCCAAAAAGCAGGAGCTGCTTTGAGATGAGAGCACAAGGAAGCAGGAGGCTTATCAGTTACAGCTGTTTGAATGACTGGTAGTTGCAGCTGGGGGTCCTTCATCTCCTGTCATACAGAGTAGGAAAATGGGTCAGACATAATGCATTTGGTTAAGTATCTAAGCTGAAAAGGTACTATTTTCTTTTAAATTATATAGTCTTTACTGGAAGTAAGGTTACTGGTGCAAGGCTTCCTAGCTTTAAAATGTAACGGGGACATGCCCTCTGAGGGTCAGGCTTTCATTTGCCCGTGTTAATTCTCAGCTGCCTGTTATTCGTCCTTCATTGTAGCCTCTGTCTTAGCTGGGCACGCTCCCGATTCCCTGCTATATCCAGACGGTCCATGTAAATAGTGTTTATGTTAAGGAAGTCATGTTCTGTGTGACTGGAGCACACAGAAACTGATGTTGTTGTCACTTTAGATTAAGCTCTCATTTTAGCAAAGGAGGCAATTGGAGCAGGCAGCTGAGTGGCCGAATGAAATATTCAGCTCATTTTGTTTAAAGCTGCCCCCATCTCCATTGTTCCAGCTGGCAAGGCTGATTAACCCTTGCTGGTGCCACCACAACTGCTCACTCTCTATCCCTCTGCTCCCGCATGAAACCCAGGCCCCAAACAGTCAGACAGATTTCAAAGGTCAGCAAGATGATATTTGCTGATTTTTTCCCCAATTAGTGAACTTTAAGGAAAACAAAAATTAACCCTTCAGGCTCCTACCACTTTGTAGAGAAGAGAAGCAAAACAATAGTTAGCAAGGGTCAAAGATATTCTCCATGCTTAATGCAGGCAAGAACACAGCTCCCATTAACCAATTTGGCACCTAATTCCTCACACCTGTGAAAGTCCTGCTAACCTTGAGTTAACCCCAAGCATTTTATGAACTCCCACTCAGAGAATTACATACTTGATTTTTTTGCAGAAACTGTTGATAGTAAATATGCCAAAATAAAAATACAGTCTAGGTAACAGCAATGGCTTAACACTGCTGTAAGTGTTCAGCTGCTGCTGATGCGTGCAGACAGACTATGGCTGTTTTGAGCACTGCAGCCCAAGGCTTCAAACACTGCCACCACAGGGCTGCTTGCCTACAGCTATCCCAAACCCTGTTTTGTAAATGCCTTGGTCACAGCACTGGATCAAGTGCAGTTTTTCCTCTCAGGGAACGATCTTAAGCAGTTGTCCAAGATGAACGACTGGTACAGGAGAAGTAGCAAATGCTCAAGCATGCAATGCCCAGTGTCCCAAAACCAGAGAAGGGTATTACTAACTGGTCTTCCTTTGCCTTGACTTATTGCAAAGCTTCTATAAATATAAAGGCCTAACGCTGTCTCGTGACAAAGCAAGCTCCATTTGTGCCAGCATCAAGCTCTGTGTCACTTACTGCCTTACACTGAAGGGCCTGATGCTTCAGAGAGCTCAGCAATACCAGCTCCCACCACAGGGCTTGTGTTGTTTAGCCCAAAACAGAATCAGAAACAAGACACAGAATATTCTTGGCAAAAGTGTAAGTAACAGCCCCAAATGCTGTCAAGTAATACTATTATAAACTGCAATATTAAGGGTAATAGCATTTTATTTTTAATGAGAAATTCTTTGGTATTTTAAGATAACAGCTCAAGCACAGGTGACAAGTTCTCATAATCACAGTGACAAATAGTACTGTACCAATTTCTCTCTTTGATCTGTATTTTGTACTAAATTGCCAAAAGAAAAAGTACATCTATTAAAAATATCAGCGGTTATACAAACTACAGTGATACTGACAGAAGACAACCACCAAAGTAACTCTGCTCTGGAGCAGCTGAAGTCATAACTTTCCCCCCTGCCAAGAGACTGAATTGTACATACATATTTGCCTCTATCTACTGCTAAGGCATTCCTCTAGGACACAACAGAATTGGGAAGTACTAATAAATGGATAAACCTTGTAAAATAATACTTATATTACCTAAATGACTAATTTCAAATAGCCTTGCAGCTACATTTTACTGTGACATTTTACAGCATAGTTCATATGAGAATATTCTGTAATACTCTCTGCTTGCACATACAGGATAAAATTCCAGCTTCATTGTAATGATTTCGACAGAATCAAAATATCATCAATTGCATGTTTGCTTTACTAGTTATCTGGATAAATATATAGATACCTATGAATGGCCCATGAACGCAGGTAATAGTGAGTTATCAGGAAAACGTAAAAATTAAACATGATTCCTTGGATGTAATTATTGTACACAAGATTAATTACTAGCACTTCCCCCCCGCCCCCAATTTGGTATCTTGGGGAGTATACTTACCTGACTCCAATACTCTACGTATCTGCTTAAAATTTAAGGCCCAATTCAAGAAGATCCTTGAATGCTGTTTAAATACGTAAGGGTCTTAAACTCCATATAGAATATACATCTGTCATAATGAAACAAAGTTGTCCTATATGTTATAATGAGACCTATTTCTTTAAATACTAACCTGTTAAACCTCAGAAGCAATGAATCAAATACTCCTTTTAGTAATCTTTTTTGATACTTTCCTGTACAAGCAGTCATGCAAGAAGTACACAGACATGGCTCAGCTCCTATAATCAGTCTAAATGTGAGTGGCTGTAAAACCATGTTTATGTTAATGCACAAACATATTTTAGACCTATGCACTGGGAAGAGTGAAGTGCTTGACATCTGGAGTTGGACAGTGGTGAACTACAGCACGCACACATGTTCATCTGCATAAATATCTATTTTCAGAATCACCAGGGCTCAAACACCTCCAGCTTTCTCTGCTAATTTAAAATCATCATTCCTTTGAACTATTAGGATAAAGCCCAACAGGTAAGTTACCCCCCAAAACTCAGCTTTGGAAGTATTATGGTTCCATGTTTTCCTCTCTTCCCCCACTTTTTTTAATTAAAAAAAAAAAAAAAATCACACACAAACATATCCTATTACCCTGATATCCTGCATCTCCAGAAGACCCATATCTCAGGGTGGGCAAATATGGAGATGGATGGCCTCTAAAGAGGGGAGGAAATAAACCCCAAAAAAACAAATACCCTATAGAAAGCACAGCTAATTCAAGAGGTAGAGCTCTCCCCCCCAGTCTGCACAAGTCAGTCAGCATGCCAGCATGGTGCTGCAGGCACCCTGCAGACAGAGGTGTTGGGTTCGGCATGAGAGTCTCAGAGGTCCTAAGGGCTGTGGTCATTAAAACTGCGGCACCTTTTGAAGGAATCGAGTTATTAACCTCCATGACCCCAGACAAATTTAAACCTGACTAACTGCAGATTTCTCTGAGGAATCAAGGCACGTGTTTGTAAGTTGCTTGGATATTCAGCATGATGAAAGATGTTACATAAATGACAGTTATTAATATAATAGTGGCAAATGGGTCAGAAGGAAGATTTCAGTACTGATTTAGGCTGTTGTTTCTACCCAACATCAAATATTGGTCAAGGTTTGGATACTGATGTCTTAAAAGAATAAATATGATAGTCGCCTTTTTAAAACTGCAAATCCAATTAGAATTATAAATTGTTTCTCTGGTTTAAGAAAATCTTGGAACAAACTCTTAAGAAAGTTCCAATCAAAACGGTACTAATTCCTTATATTAGGTACATTCTGGGATTAAAGATTTCAGTTTGGACTGTTATTGTCATCTACTGAATTACTGCCTAGGAAATGCCTCAGCAACATTTGTAAAGCCAATTTTCCCAAAGCCATGAGAAAAAGGCACCTGGGAATGCATGGTATCCCCACTGCTCAGGAAGATGCTGTAAAGATAGAAATTAAACTAACATTTTCTGAAAGAAAACAAATGGATAAAAGCAACCTGAAACATGCATCATGAATGAAGTTTCCCATTACAACCCAAATAGAGATCTTGTGTCCCTACAGAGCATCCCACTGTCATACACGTAGATACAGAAGGACAAGCTCACCATTTGAATTCACTAATCTTAAACAAAGATCATAGCTGTTACACCCTGATGTTACTAGTTTCATTACAACAGTTGCTTGGCCAAGTCCAACAACTGTATATAAATATACATACATGAACATAGACATCCAGAGACAGCAACCGCCCTGCAATTCAAAGCACTCAGCAATCACTTACAGATTATGAACAGGCATCACTCCCCCCCACCCTGCACCTACTCAAGAGACAGCCCTCTTCTAAAATCGACCATAACAGCCAAGCAACAGCACCACTTCACAACAAGAAATGAAGTGGAATTGCTTCCAGATTTGAAGTCAAAGAAGATATCAAAAGTAAACAGTATGTAATTACCCAAATGGCAATTTGCCAGAACACACAAATTGCCTGAGCCAGTGGCTCCCAATTCAGAGGTGAAGGCCTTGACAATTGGGGTCACAAGCCTAACCAAAATTAAATCAGAGAAGCTGGGCTCACAAACAGAAGTGTGACTCCTGGGCCCAGAAGCAGGGTCAACAGAGGAAAACCTCTGGAAGCTGTTTAAAGGTAAATGTCTGGCTCTTTACAGATTCAAAGCATTTCATATACCTTGTGAGAAAGTAACTGGTTATACACACAGAGAGTACACCTTTGTTCAACACCTCTCATGGAATGGTTATCCAAAAATACCAGCAGTCTGGTTACAACTGACTTTTTGGGGGGAGATGGGGTAAGGAAAGAGATATCAAAATTCAAATACCACAAAAGTGATCCTCACTCATCAAATTATAAAAATTAATTCCCAGAAGATTATAGTACTGTTAATATAAAAATGAACTCCCAGGAGGTTATACTACTGTTAATGCTATTAACCTCTTCAATAGGTTCCCTCCATGTTAAAAAGAAAAAAAACCACAAAATACTAGCATACCTATAGCCAAATCTGAGGTGGTTCAGAGGGACATTTGAGAAAAGCCTGCACTTAACACCCTTCTTGTCACAGGAACATGGCAAGGTGTGTTTTCCTGCCGATTATAATTCTAGCAAACCATGCAAGAAAGAAAGAGGCACATCAGATAGATGTTTCAGGCCAGCTTTAGCAATTTTATAGGTCAAAATGAAACTCTATATTCCCCAAAGTCATCAGAGATCCTAAAGAGCCGCTCCAAAATTTTGTGACTACACTCAAGCCTGAAAGCAGTGTATCGGGATATAAGGAAATTTGAGGAATCTGGTTTTACTACAGAACATTTCAGTAAGGCTTCAGTAACTTTTTGGTGTATCCAGGCCAAATATAGAGTGAACCTGGGTCAATTTATGGTTTTTGGTGGAAACTATGCAAAATGTGCTGGTTTCAGCTGAGTTTTGCCTGGGGTTTGGGTTTTATTCAAAGCCTGAACTCTAAGGGAAACTAAAGGGACACGAAACCATGCAACATGAAACGGAAATAAGTTTTGCATTAACACTGAAAAGGAGGAGTTGGTTTCATGCAGTGGGGAGAAGGGCAAAAGCCCCAACCAGCAAACAGACCATACATATAATGCTAATTCTAATCTTCACTATCGCTCTCTCTGAGGAGTCATTTTCCACACTTCACTCAGCTCAGAAATCTGAGGTCAAGAGAAATTACTTTTCATTCACGAAGCCTTCCAGATGTTTGGCTGGAAGGACATTGCCCCATATAATCCATTAATATTTTCAGTCAGGTGCTAAGATGAAAATAACATCATTTTATTTATTCAGGTTTAAACCCATAAACACTAACACCTTCACATATACCTTTTTAGATGCACCCAGTATCATCATCCTTGACTACACACAAAAATAATGCATCATGAATCCATAACAACATCTCCGTTTGGTTTGCAGCATGGATTTTTGTCTGGTTTAATGTCTAAATTACTCCCACTTATAGGTTATCCACATATGGACTGAGAGCTGAACCCATTTGAGAATTAGCTTTTAACAGCTGACCTGGTGCCTCAGCAAGTGTTTTGCACAGTCTCCTGGGAAAAAGCACATTTATGAGCAAGTCTGGAATCACAAACCTTACACCAGAAGAGGCCAAGTGCATTAATACTTTTCACACAGCAAGTTCAGCTGCCCTACTGCTACAACACTGCTCAGTGGCCAAGTGACAGAACAGCATTAAATATTACTTGCAGAGAGAGCCATCTGCCTGCCATCACATAGGAGGGTGAAATCACCTACCAGTAAGTGAGAAAGGAAAGAGATAACAGAGTTTAAAATGAGAAATATAAAGGGAGAGAAAAGAGGAAAGCCAGCAAAATCAGCAAAAAGTAAAACAAAAATGAATTATTTAGAGCTGCATCTCAGCTTACTATTGGATCTATTAACATCATATCCCAAATAATTACAGTGTTTCCCCACTACCCTCACACTAACTGCTACTGCATTCTTATAAATTGCTATGTTACATAAAACACTGTGTATTTTTAATGTCCCTGTAGTATATGAGCAATTATACGCATTACAGTTCTGTACTTTCACATCATTGAGGAATGATGGCTTCAATTCACCACCTCTGTGCTGATGACTCCCACATCTCACTCCCAACCAATCTTGTTCTATCTAAACACACATTTCAGCCAGTTTTGCTTCATCTTACAACTGCTAAAACCTTTTTCTGTTACTGAAGACTCAGCAGCAGTGACTTCAGACACACTGATGGGACAGTGTTGGTTTTTTTTTTTTCCTCACTTGCCTTTAAAAAGAGACAGACTATAAAATATCTAATGGTATTGCTAGATATCTACAGTTAAAGGCATTTGAAAAGATCATAGAGTGCTTCTAGGCTCAGTATATAAATTCAACAAGTGATTTAGAAAAATCATTATGGGTGTTAACAGAAAAAAACAATGAAACACCACTCCTTCCATCTGGCTGGTAAAACTACCTACCAACAAGTTCAGCTCATTATAGACCAATACCAAATTTACACCTTCTAGCTAGTAATGGTTATCAAATGGTACATAACAGCTTTAAGAGACCAACAGTAAATTAAACCAAGAAAAATAGCAATAAACTTAAGTACCTGCATAGGTCCTGCAGCCCCCTTGTCTGCTGCCATCCGCGTTCCCCTCCATACCCCCAGTACACACACCTACTGAAGGATATCACCTGCAGCAGACCCAGCTTTTATTGACCCCCTCAGCTCAGGTGCTGGGATTTAGCTAAATCAGTAATTTGTAACTGCAGACCTTGCTGCTCTGATTTTCCCCAGACTTGCAGAGGTAGGCTGGGGCCACACAGAGGGTGGTGTTTTGCCAAAGGACCCTTGGAAGACAAGAAGTTAAAAGTGGTGAAGGTACAGCCAGCTGTTGAGGTATACGAAGCTGGAGGAACCTGGAGTAGATATAAAATCAAACTGGGTTTCCTTTCCCCTATTGCTCTGATCTGTTGCTAGCATGGGAAATCATAGCCCCAGTCAGAGGAGTAATGGCCACTCAGTAAAGAGGAAATGCAACCTTGGTGTAGTAGTTTTCATTTCAATTAATTGGTGCCAGTGTGAGCTCCCATCACTCCATTAAGTGTGCCACTGCTCCAAGGATGTGTCACACACACCATAGCAGAGCCAGGAGATGTTCCTGCCTAGCTAGTTATCCCAGAGGTCTTCCACACTGTAGAATATAGCAACAGCACTAACCAAAACGTGCTAAATAGCTGCTCAAATTTCAGTTCCTGCCTAAGGAATGCTTATTTTGTTCACTCATCAATTCTGCCATGCACAGCTTGCTTCGGAGTTCACCCTGTTCTCAACCTGTAAATGCGAGGGAAGAACAGACTCAATAAAGGCTCAGAGGTTTTGTTAAAAATGGGTGTAAAGAGAGAATTTAAGCTTCACACATCTTATCTAAATGGTCCAAAACTCCTTCTGGAGAAAAGGGAGAAAGAAATCTAAAACTCTCTGGACTTTCACACAATTTTTCCAGCTCTCCCGTCTGTTACACAGACCAGACATTTTGCAGATTTCTTGGAGAACTTCCTGGCAACCACGAGCAATCACCAGGGCAGGATGCATATGTGTTAAACTGAAATCTTAAACAAAATCATCTTTTTGAGCTTCAAACATCTTTTTTTTTTTTACTGTGAATTCTGGAAAATGGTTTTGTATTATTTTATTTCACTGCAGCTAGTTCAACCATGCCCCACCTTAGGAACAATGGTGCAGCAAAGGCTTAGGGGCTACCATGTGGGTGTTTTACATGGCCCTTCTAGGAAGAAATTGCACAGGTTTTTTTAAATGGACATCTTGTTATTTCTATTATGGTGAATTTTCTTTCACTGTATGCTACTGTGATTCAGATCTAAACCAAGATCACAACTCATTTTTTCAGGCACGCCCAGCTAAACAGACAGACTCTTCCTGATTATTAAGTCAAACAACCTGGGGTCCACGAGGTCAATGGCTCAGTTTGTTCCAGAGTTGTTAATCAAGCAAGAATTAATACACTGAGCATAGGAGAAATTGTCAGTTAAGAGTCAATAAAAGGACTTCATCTCTTTGTGAATCCCTAATAGCTTAACAGCTTTCTCTTGGATGGATGGCAGGTACCATGAAACATATAAGTGTGACCCCACATCACTGTTAATGTGTAGTTACTTGTTTTTATGTTCAAGGACATTGTGGAAGTTCACAGCTTTCACCAAGCTTTCTCCTTTACAAATGATACAGTATACGTTTCAGGGGAGTTATGGCAGCATAAGGTATGGACTGGCAGTAACTTGTACCACACAAACACCCTCCCCTTCCACAGGCAGCACCTCACAACTGCTGCCACAAGTAATACAAAATACTTCAGTGTTGCAAAATCTAGAGTGTTATCAAAGCACATTTTTGTAAAATTACTCACTATCATTAATATACTTGTTATTAATTCATGAAATAAATCTCCTTAAAAGCCCCAATTAATTTATGGTTTTTAATCAATAAATGTGTTCTCAGTATGCTGTTATTCACCCCATAAGTAGGTAAATAGTGAGGTAATACCACTTCCTTTGACTACCCATAGGGTAGGTGAATTTTAGATACACTTACATCCCACTTGTACTAAAGACAGAAAATTAGGAGAGGTTGAGCTGCTTGCAGAAAGCCACAGAGGAAGGTGCTGCCTGTGATGGGGTAAGAACTCAAGTCATAATACTGTGCCCATTTTTGCCAACTATAGTCCTCCACTTCTCTTAGGAGTCGTGCATTAAAAAAAAAGAAAGATCTGAAAGTGTTAAAACTAAGTGTAATCAAAACCAGGCTTCAATACAGAGTGGGAGAACAGTGAACCAAAAAGGGAGAAAGCAAGAGTCACCACGAACTCCCTAGAAAGAAGTCCAAAGGAGGCACTACAAGAGGCTTTGAGATGGAGTAACACACTATAATTACTTGAAATCCAACCGCTAAATCTTGCTTTGCTTTCCAGAGTAAATTGCTGACAGAGGAAGTCAAATTCTAGATTAGTGCAGTAACACATTTATATGCTTGATACAAACATAAAACTGGGAACACTGAAGTCAGTGGGAGTTACAAGTGCTCGGCACCTCCTGGGGTATATGTATTCTGCAATCAGAAGTGTGAGTGCAGCATGTCTGGGCATAACCACACAAGTTTGAATTGAACTACCTCAGATAACAACAGCATTCACAGTGCAGAGATCGAGGCTTCAGAAAGCCTTTATGAGCACCTTTTCTCCCACAAACAAAATTTCTCCAAACATTATGCATTACAAAGGAACTAAGACTCACAGTGAAATAAGGAAATTCCCATCAGCAGCCCAATCTTAAACCTCTAACAATCAGGGACAGAGCAAATGCCATCAGGCCTCCGGTGGATCCAATAAAAGTTATCAAAGTCTCAAACTAAAAAATGCAAATGCTGAGCACTCCTCAATTCCTCTTCAAGGCCAGTAACTGACCAGTAAGTAAACTTTAATAAATAATGGAAATCAAGAAAACTGTAACAAGCTTCTCAATAATTCTTTGCTAAAGGGCAAGAAGGATGAAAATAATTTATGTATAGTCTCTATGATCCTGCTGTAAAAATCTCAGGCAAAATACACAAATCATTATTTTCTTTAAAAGAAAGAGGGGACAAAAAGGTAATAATCATAGTTATTTGATCTAATTATTCCTAAAGGAATCCATAAGAGACTACAAAATATATAACAACCACCAGTCCTGATCTGCTACCTGGGGAGAATAAAAAACATTCTAGTAGGAAACATAGGTGAAAATATAATGAAATTAGCATCTCCAAATTGTTTAAAAAAGGATCTTCAGCCTAAAGAGAATCGACAGCATAGCTTTAAGGATGGATAAATGGCTGCCTCAAGGATCTGTCTTACCTCCTCTTTTTTTTAAGTAATACCTTAATTTGCATAGTAATAACCCAATTATTGTAAGATTAGGTGACAGAAATCTCATTATTACTGTTCCTACAAAACAGTCGATATTCCATTCAGTACCTTTTAATGTTACACACCTTAAAACATAATTATTCCAATATATGCTCATTCATCTTTAATGCAATTTCTTTAATAACAATAAAAAAGACTCTTCCTGTAATTGTTAGGGGTTTTTGGTTGAATATATTAGTGTTAAAACATGATTTTTCTCGTTCAGGCTGCTATAGAAACAAGCAAAGCCAACCAACTGCTTAGGGGCATGCTCCCTCCCCTCTTCCCAAGAGGGAGTCCACCAAGAGGCCTAAAGCACATATGTTAAAATATGTTGCAAGAACTCTCTCTCTCGATCTCCACACTCCCTGCTTCTTCCCACGCTGAGAGCTGGTCATAAGACAAGCTTGCAAACAAAATCAAATATAGAGTAGCATCAGGCTTCTGAAAGTTATTTGTGTTTAGGGCTTGCTGTTACAGAGAGAGGGGGAAGGGTTATGGTTTTAGGGCTGTGGGAGGAGAAATCAGGGCGAGTGCACAGAGGCATGGGGCTTACCTGCCAGAGGCTTTCTCAGTTTCAATTACAAAGATAATAAATGCAGTAAGTGGTCAGTTACCAGATTAACAGCAGAAAGGAAACGGGGGAAGGAGATAGGGCTGGCTCCATCAGAAGGACACAGCACCACACGTGTTCCGCTTCAAAAGGATGTCATGAACAGTTACGAGAGTGGAAACAACAGCTACTATTTCACCAGTCCCATTTATCTCAGTGTATGCAAGGTAGGCTAGGGAGCCTTTTACAGGCAAATCTTCTGACCACTCCTTCAAATCCAAGAGGGTCTCGAAACAACTGAGAGTTGGTACCACGGGGTATCTGGTGGGAGCCCATACAAAATCAGTCAGTGCTACAAGCCCAGTGCTTAGCAGCCAGTGCGTTTCACGGTCACTTATAGAGGCTGGGAAGAAAAGGACTGCAAAGAGCCACTCTACTTGCAGACAGAGTCCCCCTCCCAATCTACCCGGGGTGTGTAGAGCAGCGCATAAACACACAAATTCAGCTTGCTTGGCTTTCAACTGATCGCATATCCCACCATCACTGACAGCAGTAAATACAAGATGCAATTTCACAGGAGTTATTTACTGTTTAATTTTTGTGAAAGCCTTCTGTCAAAATGGCATGAAGGAGAAGTAATTTGGCCAAGTTCCGATTTTTGAAGTCCTTTACAATCACACAGCCACCACAGGTCCGATTAAAAAGGGAAAGCATGCGTAGCTGGAAACCGTCCCTGGGTGGAAGAATTCCAGGGTTTTTGCAGGGTTGGGAACACAGCTTGCTGATCTTGGGGGTTAGGCAGCCCACCTCCCACCCCCATCACTACAGGGCTAAACACGAATGGAAACTGCAGGGCTGCCTCTTTACGCTGCCCTGGATTTTACAGAAGGGGAAAAATATCATGTGGCAGTGCACAAAGCTGACAGGGAAACAACCATCCCTGGTGCTGCCCGCAGGCCTGCATGGAGGGCAAGCTCCAGTGCAGAATGATTGGACCTTTTCTCTGAAGATTTTGACCACTTGCCTAATAGTTCTGGTTTTGAAAAGTTTCCAATTATACCATGTTCCACAGAAAGCAAATTAAAATGACTGTTTTTACTTGGGAAAAAAAAAAGCAGTGAATATGCTAATGATTTTTCCTTACATTCTTATCATCTCATTTCATGCCTTTAAACAGAAAACCTTGTGAATCTTACTATGAAAATTATCAACAAAGAAGAAACAGCCTTCCATCTTACACCAAAACTTGGAGGGCTGAGTTTATACCATCCTGACCCAATCTGACTGAAATTGAAAACTTTTCCATTAATAGCTTTTCCAATTCAGCAGTTCAAAGCCGCAATCCCTCACAGCCTATGCAAGGATTTGGATCATTTTATAAATCTGTGTGGCAAATGAACATGAAAGAGAAACTCTCCTTATGGCTGGGAACTATCCTTTGGGGGGGAAAAATGTTATTAGCTTTTTAGAGAGCATTTGCAAGGGTAATTTGCACTACAGCATCTCTTTTTATTGGCCTCGCAAGCAAGTGCTGAAACAATTTGTCTTATCATATATATTCACTTTGAATAGGGACCTCATGTGAAATGTTCCTCTTGAAACAAGAAACAATGGGTTTGAAAACCAACACTAAAAAAGGTTGAGTGTGGCAATAATTTATTTCAACAAAGAAATATTGAAAGTGAAGGGGGAAAGGAAGAAGGAAGGGATAAATGAAAAAGGAAAGGAAAAGCTTCTGATTTAGTCTGCCGTAACTTAAGGCAGCTATGCCAAAGCTCCCAGTTTGGTCCAGCAATTTCACAGGTATTATAACAGGAGGGTAAATCGCTACTCCTGGACATCATTTCTATTTCATTACTTCTTAAGAGTCCTCAACCAAAACCAGGGCCTCACCATGTGAGACTCTGCACAGATGGTAAAGAAACGCCTTTACCACCCCCAGACAATACACAACATAGAGCTGTAAGTCAGGATTACCATTACCTGTGAAGGACAGCAGCACAGGATGGAGCATTTGATACAAGGAATACAGAAGTCAGTGGAAAGCTTTCCCCTCTTTCAGTGTGCTTTGACTCACGACATAAGCAAAGCCACAGATTGCTCCTGAAAAAATAAGCAGTTCTCTTGTACTGAAACCTCCAAGCCATCTCACCTTGCTCTGTGGGACAGTTCTTCAACACAGATGACTGAGCAAAGAGAATTGATCTCTTTTATGCTTTGGAACAACAAAATGCAGACTGTGGATCTCCAGTTCTGAAAGTGGCATTTCATTCTACCAGGGCAAGTAACTTCCATTTTAAGGAAGCAAAAAACTACTCATTACATGACTAGGAAAGAATACTACTTTTGCAGTGGTTACATATCATTTGAAGTGGAAAACCAGGGGAAGTACTTTCTTCCAAATAAAATCAGTAACAAAAAGATCTATGGAAGTGTAACAAGAAATAATAAAATCAAAGGTCGCCAGTTACATATGTTTCTAGTGCTGATTCTTCCCTACAGCAAAAAATCAATTTTCCAATGACAGCCCTGCAAGGCAGTTTGCTACTGCAGATCCCTTCCCCTTCTACTGGAGTTCAAGGGATTCCCAGTGGGGGTAAAAGTCCATTCCTCACAGGCTAAAATGATTTACTTGATCAGTTGCTGCAACTTTTCTATCTCCCATCTCAGTGCTGTATTGGGTACACTAACCAGAATTTACCTAGCAACACTACTTACTCTGACTTTTTCAATTAAATGCATTTTAATTGAAAATGTTTTTTAATGGAAATGGGCTAGTTTCATTAGCAAAATTCTCAAGCCCAGAATAACTGAGTTGAAGAAGGCAGAAAAAAACCCCCACCCCAAAAACACCCTACAGGCCAGAAGGATGGATGCTCACCCATGCTGTGAGTTCAAACCCCTGCTTCTTAAGAGAGCCCTGCACCACGATTCCACATGTGTTGCAGGAGTACGTTAACCTCTGGGCTATGAACTGCTCCAAAGTGGTGTCTTTCTCTCAAGGTTAGATTTGACTTCTGGGAGGGTGGGCTTTTTTTTTTTAAGTGAAAATTCCTGAGAGCTTCCTTTTTCATTCTGATTCAGAAAAAGACAAGAACAAATGGTTTTTTGAAAGGTTATTGGAAAGGACAATGGGCCAGCACTTCAACTTTCAAAAATCAACACAGCAGCATTTAAATCAGTGTAACCCTCTTGACTCGACTAGATTTCAGCTTGACCCAACAGAAACAGAAATGATGTAGGCTTTTTACGTTCAATGAAAACCAAGTAGTGAAGCTGACCAGCAAAAGAGAGCAATTAATTTCTCCAAGATTCTTACCTAAGATAAGGCGGCAACCACCCCCCCCCAAAACCCCACATCCAATTCTTTAAAACATTTGTCCATGCAAAGCTATAGACTCAAGTCCCATGTCCTTAACTAAATTCTCACTGGCTCCTGAGATCTCTGTGATAGAGAGAGACTTTTCCTCACCTACGAGGACATTTCACTGCATAAATACTGCATACATTAAAAAAAGGCCAAACTCTGCTTCACTTGCTCATGACAGAATTGCCACTTGTTTATTCACAGTAGTATGGTAAGCCTATTTGGCCTCATGTAATCAGCTTGGAGGTCAATGTATTTTATACATTGAGGTTCTCATCAATATTAACTTCAGAGGTAGAACTTGTCTCTTTCAAACTGAACCACATAGGAAAATATAAAAAAAATGCACAGCTAACAGTACAGGAAACGACAGGCAGACTTAGTAAAATAAATAAATAAACCCTCAAACCGTTGTACACAGTTCTCGCTGATGCTTTGGTCAGCACTATGCACCATCGTAAACTGAACAAAGCAATTTCTGGCAGCTTTGAACAGCAATTTAAGTCCAAAGCTTACTTACAATTCATGTAAAAAGTCAAATTGAAGCATCAAAGCACATGACTACACTTTTACCCAAGCCTGGGATAAACTATTCTAACTGCGTGAACTATTTTTTCCCACTTATCATGGCCATCATCAAGACTCAATATTTGGCTGCTCTGCAGTACTTTGTAGTGTTCCAGATGAAGATGCATATTATGATATAGATGTAGCTACCATACATGTGAGTCCATCTGCTTGCTGCCAACGTAACATACTTGTTAAATATTCCATTAGTATTTAGTTGCGACATAAACAGGCCCATATTCAGCAAGTCCCTAGCTTTAAACATTTGAATAACTGCTTACTAAAGTCCTTAAAGTTAGCCAGGTGTTTAAGTACTAATCTGAATCAGGGCCAAAGTCAGAGTAAGTGTTGACATGGTATAATATAAAGGCCTAATAGCGAATGAATAATGAGGCCAACACAAAGCTCATTCAGCTGAATTTCACTGTCATTAAGCTACACAAACACACATGTAATTCCTGGAGACATCTGATCTAATGGAACTCCAAGGTCAAGCAGAATGATTGTTCCCATCTATTTCAATGTGAAAACAAAATTATTGGTTTGTGAATACAAAAGTTCTCTCAAGAGTAAAGCTGTTTGAGACAGACTTGCCCACACATACAACAAGGACTTAAATGTTTATCTAAAAATCTGAACAAAAAATTTACCTATGACCCTGACAGATGTGTGATTAAGAGTGTAGAAGAATTAATAAAATCCTACATAACACTTCATTTAAATCTGCAAATGACTTGATAAAAATCTGGCTATCTTTCTACTGTATCTCCCTTCTCAGATTACTTCATTACAAAGAAGTAAGGAAAAATCCCTCTTCATTAAATGTCTCAAAGAAAACTGAATAACTGATAGAGGAACCTGTGCTCTGACTATTCTAAATGTCCATGGTATTTGTAACATGTGTTGTAATATTAACACTCATTAGGTTTAACTACTCACATGTGGCTGAAACATTAGAAGTCTAGGTTTGAATCACACACAAAGACCGAGTTTTGATGCAATATGTATTCCTACCAGTGTGTGGTTACATTATGGTCTGGGGAGTCTGCCATCACATAATGTGTCACTTTCTATAAAATAAAATCTGGGAATTATTGAAGCCATTGTCATTTCATATGACAAAAATATCAATGTTAAATGTGCCTTTAAAACTTTTATCAGTCACGTGTGTCAGGAAGCAAGAGATGAGGAATATTTCATGTGAGTAAAATGTGGGTAAGTTAACTTGACAGGAACATGTATTCACTTAAGAACGGGATATGTCCCTCTTGGCATGGACATCATACTGTGCAGACTCTCCAAGAATTTAATTAGAGCTGTAATACAGTAATTAACTACTGTATATTGAAACCTTTTGTAAATTTTTTTTTTCAATACTGGGTGAAGAAAGTGAAATGATCATGCTGGAAAAAAACAATGGCACATTAAAAGGTGTGTGGTGGGCTTTGTTATCTCTTTGTTCTATCATTGACCTCACCTTGGACCTGACTACTTATGACACCTTTTCAGACTTACATAAATGATGCAGTAAAGTCTGATTTATTTTTGATAGCTCCCCAGAAATAATTCCACTTCTTTAAAGAAAATATCATTGCTGCTTCACAAAGCTGATGTGGTAAATTCTTCCAGTCTCTAAATAGGTATCTTCCACAACTTCTCAACTGTAAGTATTGCTGGGCTTATGCAGAAAATAAAAATAATTCCAAACCTGGGTCCAAGTACAAAACTCAGACACTTGAAAGCACTGAAAACACTTCCTTTTATAATGTACATGTCTCTTAGGGCTTTGTTTGGCTTCCATAAACACCAATATACCCAAGCCTAACCTGAGATCCCTTGATTCTCCTTTTCTCACGCTGAAAGCAGGGCCAAGTACAAGACAAAGGGAGAAACTGTTCAACCACACATTGCATACACTCCCGCAGACATGCCTACTGATGCAGGGGAGAGGACAGGGTGGACTTGACAAGGTGATAGGCCTATTAATCATCTCCTCCCTTGTGAATCTGCAAGCCAACACTAACTCTTGGAGATCTGTAGGTTCAGCTCTGATCCCCAAACAATCAGCAAATCATGAACCTAGTCCTTTCCTCAGAACTCTTCAACATTTTATGTTTACGAAACCAGTATCAGGATTCAATGGGTAACATACTGGACCCGGAGTAAAAACATACACGTGTATTATTCCAGCTTGATCCTTGTTTGGGTAGGTGATCTTAACTACTTCTGTTGTCATTTCCCCATCCATAAAATAGGAATAATAGTAACATACCTCTTTCATAAAGTATTTTGAAATCTGTGAGTAAAAAGCACTATGAAACAGCTAAATTTCATAATTAGGTGTTATTATAGTCTAAGTAGCATTTGGCAAAAATAAAGAGAATATAAAAGCATCCAGGCTCTGATTTATTGTTACTTAGTTCCTGGGGGTAGTCTTTCAGACTACCTTTGCCTTCTTCACTCAGCTATACGAAGCATAAACTCAACATTACAGAGAATGAATGTTAATACGTTCAGGATAAATGCATGAAGCATTTGCACACATGATGGTGAGACACACTTACCACAGCTTAACGGGCTACCACGTGTCAGCTGAGCCATAACTTTCTGTGTGGATGCTCTTAGGCTGTTGCAACTGCCTCTGAAAATCTTTTAAACTGTGATAACTCAATCACTTTGAAAAAGTAGCTCCCGCCTGAGTTTTCAAAGCCAGAATCTTCATTGTCTGTGGAGTCTTAATGCATAATTCATCTGCTAGGATGGATGTGCTTCAGCCCTTACTTGTACGTCAAAATTACAGACTTTTTGTTCGTTGGTGAAGCAGGGGCAGAGTTAAAAACAAAAATCCTACCCAGTTTCCCCATGCTGCTTCCCATGACTTTTCTCACATTTGCTTGAGACTGGATTTCCTGGGGTCAGAAAAGTAAGCAGCCATCAGCAAGGGGAAGGACATTCAGTGCCACTGCATAGCAAATCTGAGGCCTGCTCAAAGGCTGCAGAGTGGTACAAGGGACCTCTGGTGCTCCCCGAAACAGCTCTCCCAACCAGCAGGAGCCCTAAGGGGGAAGGACAAAAGCCCACAGGGACAGGATCTCTGAGGGAAGCTGGAGAAGACATTTGCAGCCTGAGTACGAGCATCACCGGCTACACCTTGACTGGCAAACGTGGGCCAGAGCCTGTTCTTCAGCACAACATGGCTTGCAGCCCTATGGCTTGACGCTCCTTCGTCCCCCTACACAGGACACCCATGATGCCTCACAGGATGTCTTTGCTTGCTGCTGTCCCCCAAATGAGGCCCAGATGTTGGCTGGGATGATGGCCACTGCCATGGGCCAGAGTCATGCCAGAGTGCAAAACAACAACCACCACAAACCACAGGCTGTTAGTGCCGACTCCCTGCCCTTGTCCTGCCCACTTTTGTTAGTACAGATGCAGCCACTGGGGCTACATCAGCATTATTTAACAAAACAGGACTTAAAACCAAACGGCAGGATGCTGCTCGTGCCCATACTGAACACCCAAACTGCCGACCAGGAGTCATGCCTAGCCTGTGGTAACTGCTAAACTGCCTCGGAGTCCTGTTGGTGTAAAGGCTCTTTGGCCTAGGCCAAAACCATGCCACCGTGCCTTGTTTCAACAAGGTGAAAGCACGGACAACGGCATACAGGGGCCCAGGATCTTGTCTCAGATCACAGGGGATCACCCCTATGACCCTTCCTTCCCGAATTCCCATCGCTCAATCTCTCGGTGCCTCAGTCCCCCCCTCCACCTTCCCCTAAAAGGGCAGTGACTTGCATTTGCTGAGCCCTGCAGAGGGCTCTGCAGCCTTACGTGCAGGGCCTGGGCAGGGGCAGGGTGTGCAGAGGCTCCTGGAGAAACCTCCTCTCCCCGCACCACTGGCTGGCCACCCCTCATTAGAGGGCATCACTGTAGTAGCCAAACCTCACCTAAACCAAGACTTTGGGACTGCCCTGCCACCTCCCTGGTCCTCTGGAGGACCATGAGGACATCCCATCCTCAGGGATTAATATTCCAGGTAGCTCAAGTCACAACTCCAGCCCTCTCCCAGGTCTGCTGTAAACCTTCACCTAATGCACTGGCACAATCCAGCCTCCCTACTCCTTCCTGCGTCTCCCATAATCCAGCTGTTTTCCACCTTGGAAAAGAATCCAAACAAAAAAAAACCCTTCTAATATACAAAATGGGAGGACATACAGGAAGGTAATGTATCTCCGATTTCCTTCTCCAGCAATCAGGACCATGGCCGTTCCCTCACCTTTAAATCAAAAGCTAATCCTCCCACCTCCTCGAAGTAGGCACCCAAGTTCTCCAGCCTATTCCTCATTACATAATGCACATGCATAATCCTTCTCCCACAGAGCATCTCAAGAAACACAATCCTCCTCCTCCCACTCAATCACACCAAGTCTAATCCCAACACTTCTGACATTACCCACTAAATAGCCATCAGTACAGTAAGAACAAATGGAATGAAGCACAAACTCTGCACATGGCTTAAACCACATCCTCACAACTTATTATTTCGGTTTTCTACTCAGCTTTCACATTCTGCTTCATTCTTGGAATTGAAAATTATTTTTCTATACAAATTCTGTCTTTTCTTTTTCTTGGGGTTTTTTTTGGGTTTTGTTTTTTTTTTTAGTGAGGGATAAGAGGGAGACGGGGTGTTTTTTTATTAGTGAATAGAAGATTTTGTTTTGTTTTGTCGGTGGCATTTTATAGCTATGTTTTACAGAGAAGTTCATGGTAAGTTCAGAGGAAAGGAATTTTCAGAGAAAATCTAGCACAAAGCATTGTGGGGAATGATATGGAAAGTTGACAAAATTATGATAGACAATGAAAAAAGAAATAATTAAGTGTGCTGAAACACTGCATCAGTATTTATCACATTGTTAACTTTTCTTAGGGAAAATGCTTTATTGTCTGCAGTTTCAGAAAGAGATCTTAACCTAGGCTATGGAAGCAGAATGCTGCATAAATAATGGTTTTGAAACATATTTATATATATATATAAAAAAAAAAGAAAATGGCAAATATGTCTGTATGAGATAAGGCTTTCAGAACAAAATATAATACATGGAAATCCTTTCTTGAAGTGCTTTGTGGTCTTAAGGAGGTAGGAAACTTGAAACAGTAGTTACAGTAAACACAAGTCTAAACAAGGTGTGAAAAATTGAGGCATAGGAAGAAACAATAACTCTGAACAAAGCTGCTAGAAGAAGTGAGAGAAGTGATGTCTTACATGGACATGGCTAATCTATTTACAGTTACTTTAAAATCCATTTAAGAACTCAGTTGCAAATAAATAGAGAAGGTCTATGCCCAGCATTTAGGAAAGGTAGTAAGCAAATGAAGAATAAATAGAGAGCTGGGTACCCAGAACTCCTAGCTCTAATTCCAATCTCCCTGTGTCAAATTGGCTGAGCTGTACCTTCTCTTAGACCAGTTCCCTTCATGACTAATGGGGTGATAGCATTTTCCTCTCGACCATGCTATCAAGATGCATTAACTAAATTTTATTAACTAAGGCTACCTCCCTGTCTTCCTGCAGATCTTCTGTCAAGGCTCCTTCCTTGCCTTGATGTCTACAAAGGCTATCTTGACTGCTGGGCAGCTGGTGTATTAAGATATCTGCCTATTATAAGTATGTCTACATTAGCAAGCAATTTGGTGCAACAGAGGCACAGCTCTAGATCACAGCAGTTGATACTGGGGCACCTACATCTATATTATCTGGGGCTCAGGTTTACTATCAACTAGATTCAGCCTCGTCCTCTGTACTGAATCTTGCATGTAGTTCACATTTGTTTCGAGGGACCAACCACTGGTTTAGATCCTTGTATTTCCATCAGTGCTCAGAGCGTCTGTGGTGTGCTTCTGGAAAGGAGCTGCTTTATTTTCCTCCAGAGGAATCTAGTTCAACGTAAACCAAAACCATTCTTCAAACCAAGCTGACATATGCTAAATAAAAAAGACCAGGGAGATTTTCTTCAAAACCACACTAGTCTCCAAACCAAAATGCTAAGACGGGTGTAACCAGTGCTGACGACTTTACAGTAAATTTTTCTTTATGCATTCCCTCTTTCCTCTTATCCATATCCTGTTTTGGTTTGTTTTTCTTTTTACATCTTCCAGGTATGCTAAGGCTTTACACCATGTAAGGTTTTGATGGTGAAACAACTCTATGAAGACTGCTCCTGGCTGCAGTTTCCATGGAGTCACAAGCAGCTGCAATGGCAAAAGTTAAAGTGCAAATAACTGACATGCAAAGGCAGAAAGGAACACCTGGTGCTATATATTTCAAACCAGTTTCCCCACTGTAGTGTGGAGTGGTCTAAGACAGTAAACTTTTGGGATATGGTTTCTATCACAGTATCTTCATTCATAGAGTGACAACATGTTGAAGAATTATTTGGCTCTGCATCTGTACTATAAAATTAATTCTCTCAACAATAATCTATTTAAATATTAGTGCTAATAATTTGTCCTTTTTTTTTTGCTGGTACCTTCTAGTACCTAAAGGGGGCCTACAAGAAAGCCATAGAGGGACTTTTTACAAGTGCACGTAGTGACAGGACAATGCCTAATGGCTTTAAACTAGAAGAGGGTAGATTTAGATTAGATATAAGGAAGAAATTCTTCACTATATGGGTGATGGGTACTGAGGCACTGGAAGAAGTTGCCTGGAGAAGTTGTGGATGCCCCCTCCCTGGAACTGGTCAAGGCCAGGTTGGATAGGGCTTTGAGCAACCTGATCTAGTGGAAGGTGTCCCTGCCCATGGCAGGGGTGTTGGAACTAGACGATCTTTAAGGTCCCTTCCAACCCAAACCATTCTGTGATTCTATGATTTACTATCCATCTGAAAGGACATTTTACCTACTGATACAAACCCTGTTGCAGGGTTTATCCTACCTGTTGAAGGAACACATAACATACATAACTGTTTAGAGTACACTTAGCTATGTTCTATTTTGTATATGAAACAATTACTTGGAGAGTGACTGTATACAAGACATTTGATAAGGACAGCGTTGAGAGTGTTTAGTAAGTACAGAAAAAGGGTAACATCTTGATACAGGCCAAACAATATTTTAAGTAAGAAGACTTCCATTTTGTTGTTACTGCGTTTTTAACTGCAAGAAGTGGAGACTTCTGTTATTCTGGAGAAATCACTCAGGAATCAACAATAATGAGAAGTATATTCAAAAAGGTTACTTCAACCACCAGGAAGCTAATCTTCTTTGGTTACTCATAACTAGTAAAGAGATAAAAGCTTATTCAAGGAATAATTCAGAGCACCTATGCTAAACACTATCTCTGAACCACCTTCTACCCACATCCTTCCCCACTGAGAGAGGAACAGATGAAAGCTAGCCCTAAGTTAGCCTTTCTGAATAACCCCTGTTTGTGAACAGCATTCCCGTATACTTTATCTCTTTAATCAGAGGGTTTAAAATACCTTATTTTGAACTTTAAGTGCTTCAATTTTGCCAGCCAAACCCCACTGAAATATTCCCAAATTTTAACATTTCATTTGGACTTGTCATTAAAAATGCTTCAGTAACTCTTTAAAGCAGAAGTATTTTAGGTTTGAGAGGTATTAATTTGGATCCACTCGCAGAATAATATGATTTACTTTATCGATATTCTTGTGGACTCCTGCTACTGATATGCATTTAAGGTCCTCATATATACCCTTTCAACTTAAGGTAAATCAGAATTGACCTGAGGTTACTACAAACAGATTTCAGTGCTACTTTCCTGTTACTATTGTATAGTTAGTCCCAATGGATAGGCATCCACACAAAAAGTTTATGGTTAAATAATATTCTAATACTTTAAAAATGTTCTAATGCCCTAGACAAATACTGTTCTAATACCTTATACCTTAAAGGTAAATATAAACAACAGTAAAATGTTAGAGATACTCATGGTGTGAGCACTGTGCAAAAATTCAAGATATAGCTGGATACCGCACAGTGCAAATGGGATAGGGAGCACCACAGGGAGCATTCAGCCATGACTGTATGGCATCATGTACAAGCTGATGAGGCCATGTGACAATACACATTCACCCATCACCAAAACCTAGCTACTGTGGTCAGTAGGAACATCAAGAATTCATGCAGTCCTTCCCTCTTTCCCAAGTTAGACCAAATCTATTGACACCACCCTAATTGATTAAGAGATACTTCTGGTGCAGAGCTGTCTCTGCATGTTCTTATTTTGTGCTCCCTAACACAAGTCACACACAACCCACTGCAGAGTCTTTGCAGCCATGGTGGTGCTAAGCCTGAGTCTGCCTCTATTCATATCAAGTCAAGATGAGTGGCTCTGTGCTAATGCAGTGATAAGTAGACAGCAATACAATGCCTTTAAGTCTTGGAAATACTATTTTTCAGTTTGTTTCAGGTTTTGTATCAAGTTCTTTTTGTAAATAAGAATGAATTATCATACTTAAAGTGGATATTAAATTAACCACTCCTCGGGACCCAACAAGTCTTTAAAAGCAGAGGAATTTTAAAAATACTTGTCTTTTGCTTTCTAATCGTTATTGTCTTTCTGCTTCTAAAATCAAACCAGTTTGCTCATCATTTCTTGGGTTCTCACAATGAAATATTTGCAGAGACCAAAATCCTTGTGTGACCCAGAAACATAAGTGCTTTCCAAAAATATAATGACATACTAACCTATTAATGCAAACCTGATGCTTTACATCCTTTTCACTAAATCACACCAAAATGTTCCATTGCAGCAATCTCATTGAACACGTCACCAAACTTTCTTTATTAGAGACATTCACAAGAATGACAGTTTCAAGTAATTTAGTATTAAACAATCATCTCACTATCTTTTTTT
>VYZV01002433.1:18623-72970 GCA_013401275.1 Pandion haliaetus | reverse complement strand
TTTTTTAAATCAGCTTGTTTGCACTACTTAAAATAGTTACTGGTTCTCCAGGGCCTGCTTTTTCAACCTATATTTACCTTAAGTAATACAGGGTCCAGCTGACTTCCGTGTCTTCTGTGAGACTCTCAGCATGATACTGGTTTGCTAAATGTGAGTAAGAATTGAAAAACCTGTCCTTAGGTGTCTAGCTATGTATTTCTCCCACAACGTATCCAACTTTCCCTCCTTGAATTAATGTCAGAGCTGAGCTTTTAATGCATGGCCTTGGCTTGATTTATGAGTACATTCAAGGAATGTGAGGTCACTCAAGCTAGCAAACCAGCTGGCCTCCATGCATCAGAGCAAAACAAAAACTTTAGGCAAAAAATGTCACTGTACTTGCTTCAAAGAATGTATAAAATCATCTTTTAAATTTTATTTAAAAACACATAAATAAATCTATATTGTCATTTTTTAAAATGCAGACCTATCTTAAGTGGCAGCCAGAGATGCACCAGAGGAAATTTTTTTTTTCCCAGTTCTGTCCTCATGCCGCAGTACCTACAGTCATGGCTACTTCATTCTTACCAGTCTGGAAATGAACATCTAAGGGGAAGAGACTCCCTTTAAATTAAAAATTAATAAAACTGTCAATTATGTGATGAAACACACCATTTGGAATGGAGGACAAAAAGCCTTTCCATAAAGCTAATGCAATACACCAAGTTTTTAATCCTCCTCTCTGCAAGGCTTTAGTAAGGTGAATGTTGTAAGGCGACTGAAGAGACATGCATGTAGTACACAAACTTCAACACATCATTTTACTGGCAGTTTGGGAAAAATTGGGGTTAATCTAAAAAGACCATGGGGCAGACTAGAGGAAGTAAGTATTTATGGGCTCCTTCTGCACTTAATGAAGAAAGAGAGACATGGTATGAAGGGAACATCAGGTTTCCATCTTCTTCAATTTACAGATACTTGAAGTATTCCAGTGAAGTGCAAAAACCTTACAGTAAATTTGCCTTAGTTTTTGCAATACCCTCCTAAGACAACAGTCAGAGTCTGCAGTTTCCTGATAAATCAGCCATATTTGGTCAGCCACTCTGGAGCTATACATTGCAATTCAGGGAGACAGTAGAACAGGTCTAGACAACCGTGTTTCTCCAGGGACAAAGCACTGCAAAGATACATACGTATTTACACAGACCTAGTGTTGTCAAATATTGTGATTTTATCATGAGATTCATAAAACACATTTCTCTTAAAGCTCTGCCCCGCTTATTGGAGAGTATCAGCTCCAGTTCAACAAAGAAATGGAGCTACTATCTCTGATGCTTAAAAAACCCACCCTTGAAAGTGTGAACCCTGACAACTCAAAAGCAAGAAAAATATAGAGAGGGTTTGGGGTTTTTTTAATCTTACAATTTCTAAATGATTTTGTGGCCTGCATCAACTGGTAATATTCACACAGATGGGTTAAATGTCATTTTGCACTCTGAATTAACTTCCCTAAAATCTGTTCTCAAAGCCTTGTCACTCACCTGAGTAATCCTACCAGTTTTAAATGGGCCTCCATAAGTGACCAGACTAGTCTACTTCTGCACGCTTCTGAGCGTTACGTAGGAGGTGCTGATACTCCCACATCCCTTTAAAAAGAAGATTAGGCACTAAGATAAGTGAAAACTTCTGTTCAAATTGGCTCAAATCCTTCTCCTATTTAAATTGGTGGCAGAACTCCCACTTACTTCAAAGGTCCAGGACAGGCACACTGTATTAATTAGGACAGTACAAAAACTCTCATTATAAAACCAAAGCATGTGACTCTCACCTGATTGAAAACAAAACCAAAAAACAGCCTTGGATTTGCATCTCTGTGAACACTGGGCACTACAGACTTTGGTGCAGAAGTCCCGGGGAATTTGGATTTTGAACTAAAAATACGTAATAATGAGATACTTTTATTCATTACTCATTTGTTACAAGCCTGAAAGTAGGACCCTTTTACAGCAGGTCTAAATTTGTTGGAATTCACGTAAATGAGAATAAAACTTGACCAAACAGTAGGTCATACTTCCCACAGCTCTACTTACATTGAAGAGGGCTGGGGCTTTTTACTTTTAAAGAAACTTTAGCCTTTGCACCACTCTCTGCAATTCAGTGTGCTTCAATGGCAGCTCCTTCAGCATTAAAAGGAAAGAGCCACCTTAGCATGATGCTAGCTATAAATCTAGGGTTGGCACATTGGGCTCCTCTTGTAGCAAAGCCCCAACGCTGGGCATGTATACTTATTTAATTTACCCTCCTGGCTCATCCCTGCTCCCTCCTAGAAGATGGTTACGTCAGACTGGCCCATCTGAAAACAGTGTCGCTGCTACGCTAATTAAACCTGGGCACTGCACTTTGCAGCACAGCGGCAATGCCTGCTCAGTCCTGGCAGTGCAGGGGACTGAGGCCGTACTTCTGCTCCCCAGACCAAGCAGCAACACATTTGCTCCACATCAAATTCAGCCTTTTTTTGAAGCGATGGGGGAGCAAGCAGGCTAGTGTCAGGCTGAATATTTTTAATATTTATAATGAATAAAATTATATGCTTGGAATGCAACCTTCAGCGTAACAGCATTAAAAACTAAATTTTTATTTGGATTATATTCACGGTAATAACAAGTAATGTAGGGGGTTTTTTCTGACATAGGTTAAAAAGTCTGTAACCTCTAATTTGACAGGAACTCTATTATCACTCTCTGGAAAATTAGACAAGATAGAATATTAAGACATCCAAAAACTGACACAAATAGAAAACTAGGTCTCTCACTTGCTCCTCTTTCTTTAAACAAGGAAGATGATTATATGCTGTTTGACATTCCATTTTCAGGGCAACTAAAGAGATGCCGGGAGTCACACTTCATTTATTCTTCCAAATGCCACCACTGAAAAAAAAATGTGTTGGTATTTGAAGGCACCATACTCCCACAAACAGCGGCCAGAATTAACCTTGTCTTCCTGATGGTTTCATTTGTGAAGTCCCTCAGTTTAGTCTCTCAAGATGAAATTAAAAATACCCTCATGGCTGAGTGTAAGCACTTAAACCATACACACACTACATGGTGGGCCAAAACTCCCCAGGGTGTAGCCTCGCTGAAGTCATTGTATTAGACAAGTCAAGGGGAAATATGTTCTTGTAGAGATTTCAAGCCTCAAGATACTTGGATTCGCTTAAGGTTAGTGCCTGAATTCTTACATAACTATTCAGACTGAACCTCAAGAAATTTTGAGGTTCACAACCAACTCTGAAACTAAGAGTGAAAGAAATTACTTTAACAACTGTTTCCTGATTCCCAGTAAGATGCTTTGCTTTTCAGTGTGAATAAAATAATGTTGCTTTATATCTTGTCATACCAGTGAACAAAGGCATAATGTTGCACACATTTCCTTAAACAAGCAAACAAACAAACAACCCCTCCATATCTTCTGTTGCAATTTTATCAATCCAAAATTAAGAAAAAAGAAAATTCATTTTTTCAATCTACTCAAAACTGACACAAAAAATTAGAGTCATTAGTGAGTTTTTAGTCTGTTCTTACTCAGGCAAAAGTCCCATTGAAATTAAGCCAACATTACTTCAAAATCTGAATACTGTTTCATTCAGCTTTTCAGCACCAAGATGAAGCTTTAGTTACAACCATCTGTCATGGGTATAATCTCATAGCATTGATACCCATTTCTCTTAAATATAACCTTTCTTCATAAACTCTTCATCTACCTCTGGAATATATACAAAGCTCAAAGAATACAAATGCAAAATCAGTATTTTCACTATTATTGTACATGAACAATAATGTACCTTGCACTGTAATGAAAATTCATCCCAGATAGCTCAGCTAGGCTGAAATACACACTACAATACAGTACCTTGAAGACAAAGATTAAGACTTGTTTTGGCACATCTTGAAAGAACGTATGAACCAAAGCGATGGTGGAGAAGTTGTATTTTAGGATCTCAACACATTGTGAGGTTTCTCAAATGGCAGTTCCCTCCACTACCATTAAAAATCCACTATACATGCATTATTGACTATTAATAAGATGAAGTTTACAATGTGCTTTCAACGGGAAAATTATAGAGGACATGGAAAATTATTATTATAATTGTGTCCAATAATAAAACATAATCATCCCTGAGAGCTTGCATTCCTCAGTATCCAAATATTTCACACTGGCCTTGCTAATGTGTGACAAAAGGCTCAAAACTCTGGACAAAATAGAGAACACGGGTTGATGACTACTGAAATGAGGAAACAGCACAGTCTACTGGTTAAGGCATTGAACTGGGTATCACACCACATGGGGCTGCATTTCTAAGTTGGGCCAAGCTGAGGACTATACAAATGCCCGTGTGGTTCAAGGTGCGGGCAGAGACATTTACTTGCACTCTAACCTGTCCGACTGGAATGCATCCCGGTCCATATAGACACCTTAGCACGATGCTCTGTCTACCTGCAGGGCTGGGATACACTAACTTAAGTTTCTTGACTTCCAAACTAGTCTGACCATGCCCTTCCCTACAGACGTGCCCCTTACTAAAAAATAACAGGTCAAGGTCATACCAGAAATTCCAAGTAGTGTTATATTAAGTGCTATATTAATTGGTAGCTTTTATTTCAAACATAAAACCTTAAACAATGTATACCTCTTTCAATGTACCAAAACCTGAAAGTCAACACCAACTGCCCAAAACAAAAGCAGGAAAGACAGTTGTTCAGAGGAAAGAAGACTCCTGATTTTTGACATGTGTTAGATTTTTGACTCAAGACAGATTTTTTACATCAGAGTAATGATTTTTGAACACCTGGAATGACTATACTGTTAATTAAACATTTTTTCGATCTCAGAGGCCTGCTTTTCATCTTCAGTGACAAGACAATACTAAGTAGTAGATCTTTCCTGCTTGGTTTTGGTTTTTTGCAAGGAACGTAATTTAAAAACAGTCCAGATACTTCCAGCTCCTAAAGACAAGCAGTAGCAAAAAACTAATTGCATACACAGTGCTTCAATTTTAAAAGTCCATATTAGGCATTATACACTTCTTGAGGATTCTGGGAACTGTGGTCTCCTAGCTTACTCTTCCCTTAAAATGTAATAAATCTATGACAAACCATCCAGACATTTCTATTGGTAAAAATGAGGTAAATATTGCCCCCTGAAATTATCTTCGCAACTGAAGGGAAGAAAATCAAGTGAGCCTATTCCTCTAGTGTAAACAGATTATTCCCTTGCTTAAAGTGCTGAAGCTGTCTCTCCCTGTTGCACAAATATATAAAACAATATATCTTATCTATTTACCAGGATACTGGGTAATGTCTCCAGGGCTGACTATCAGCTGGTTTAATTGTAAGGCAGTTTTACGTTAGGCATAGGAGAGGGGAATTTGGTAAGCACTGTGAGGAGGGTGGGAGAAGAAAATAGGTCATATAGCTTACAAACATGCCAGAAACAGAGACTAATAGTTCTACTTTTTATTCTATAATAAAATTAATGTTGCCCCAGCAGCATGCTATTTGGTACATCCATCTAATTTATTAAACAAACAAGAAGACAAAGGATTTGCTGAAGATAGTAATCCTGTGTATTTGTGAACTACTTTCTTGTAATTAACAAAATTGATGATAAATATAATTTTGTTTTTACTTTCTCTTTGTTTTCATATACAAGCATGCAATATTATATATCAACTAGAATAAAATCTGCTAAACTGATTATGAAACTACCAGTCTATGATTTATTTATATGTTTAGTAACAGCATTTTCCCTTTTGCTGGTTCCTTCATGCAGTAAAAAGAAAGGCCAAAACAGGAGGAGATATGCACAATTTCACCCACCAGAATTTTACATTAAAACCCACAACGTGCACACAGCCCAGGCTGCACGTTCACACACAGCAAAGCAAACAGTGCAAAAAACATGAAAGGGGAGAAAACTCTGGACAATTCTGAACAAAAGCAATATCAAGTACAAAGACTTGAGATCTTTTTAAGATCTTTGCAAGGGGAGAGGAAAATAAGTGCTTCAAAATGGGGGCAAAGGGGAAAGGTTTGTCTATAAACACGGACTCGAAGCCTTCAGACATTAAAGACTCATATTATAGACTAACACTATAAACTCCCCCAAATCTCATCTCTCTAAATGCTTGAATTAATTTTTCTGTTGTCACTGGGAATTAAGTTTACTTAGTCAATCAAATCTGTCCAATTGTCTGCCAAGAGTTTGCAGCCTTTAGTACAGTTTGTGGAAGCAGCTCTGCAGAACAGGGCCTGTGGAACTATGTTTATAAGAGAAGACAGAGGTAAACAGCCCTACTGCAGCAGGGGGAGTCCTGCAGAGAGGAAACCCAACAAAAGATGCATTATGCTATTAACAATAAGAAAACAGCTCTATGATTTCCTGTTACTTTTAGTATTTATATTGGCTTGGTGCCCAAAAACCCCAGTAAGTCCTCCTGCATCCCAAAATCTGAATGGAACTTATAGATGTAATTAAGAGACTACAGGTAAATTTTTTCTCTAAAAATACTATTTCTGGCATTTGAAAAATTTTCTTTTCCCTGCTTTGCCTCACAGGCACAGTGGACAAGTGCATTCACTTTAAGATTCCCAAATTTGTCATATATGCTGCAATGACAGCATACTCACATGATGACGGTAGCCAAGATGTCAGTGCTGATTCATATCTGCATGAAACTCACTCTTCGGTTCATAAAATCCTTCTTATCTTTTTCCTAAGTTTGAGGTGTGCTGGAATCTAAAAGCTCAAAGTGAAAAACTAACAGCATGTATCTATTCTGGGGCTGAGGTGGAAGAAAAAATTGAGTTCCACAGCTTTCCCCCCAAACAGTAACACATTCAGTTTTATTTATAACTCTCACCTATTTTGAAAAATTTTGTGAACCTGGCTTGACATTCAAATTGGGAATTCAGCTTAAAACTAGGGGAGACTCCTCTCCTTTTATGCCTCCATACAAATGCTTTGAGAAGGCTCATACAAAACAAAGATATTAATAGCATACTATGACACAAATACATGAATGTCACGAAGTAACTATTAAATTTTAAAAAGAAGAGGTAAATAGACAAGATCTACTATGAACTGTTTCTGTTAAACAGCAAACAGAAAAAGGAAAAGATAAAGACAGTGTTTATATGTTGGAAGTTATAAAAGGTTCTGAAAACTGCAGTATGACTTTGGCATGGGTGCCACAGGGTTGTGAACACTTTCAAGGGGGTCTCATCAGACCTTGGAGCTAACGATCCTCTTTCAAATCTGTCTACTTCTTCCTTTTAATCTTCCTTTTTTGTTGTTTTTTGCTTGAGAGAAAACCACAAAGAATGATGCTGTGGAAGAAACACCAATACTCAGCTCCTGCTGAGAAGAGAAAAGAAATGTGTCAGAGCTGGAGCTGCTGAATCCTCCTCACTTTGTGCAAAGGAATTAAACAGTGACTCCCTTCACTGACTAGGGCAAATTTGGTTTACCTGGGTGAGATAGTGTCTTTCCCTGATGATGTAACATAAATACTCAAAATAAAATGACGTGGGTTTGAGGTAGAAAAGGATGTGTCAATTCAACTCCACTGCTGCCATGAGCAGCTTCCAGGGGAGATGGGAATTGCTCTATGCCAGGTGGTGAGCCTCTTCACACCTGCCTCGGCAAGGAGATGCAGCAACTTCTCCATGGAGAAGCATCGCAATTGCTCAGACCACGAGTCACAGACAAGGTTTTGGTGACAGAAGGGGTAATTGGTTTTGCAGCCAAAAAAAAAAAAAAAAAAAAAAAAAGGTGCTAAGGAATTACCCAAAGAAATCCATTTTGTCTCATTTTTGAGCAAAGATTTGGTATACTGTATAAAATGGGATTTTCAGAAGTTGGCTTTTAACTCTCTGCACCTCCTTCAGGTTTTTTATACAGTGTTTATAACTGAGAGGATGATACAGGAGACATCTGAAGCTATTTGTTCTCCCTTCTCTGTCACACAGTGTGGTTGAGAGTTCAGAAAGCTGGTATTCCTACCATGTGGCAGAACTACCAGGAAGAACAAGCACCAATTTCAATACTTAGTCTTAAACACTATTCTCCTAAGAAGAACCACTTCATAAATCACAACAAAAACTAGCAATACCAACGTCGATCATTTACAAACCTCTAAGGGCCTTGAACTGCTTTTGCACAGGAACCCAAACACCATGATCCATATTAAAGAACTAAAACCTAAAGTGCATGAGGAATTCAAGTCTTTCCTCTTAATCTGATGTTCTGTCCATAGTCCCACACTTTATCTCCAAATACTGACTCAGAGTTCAAGTAATTTTGAGTTTTGGAGCTTTTGAAACATTACTGCAGAAGAACTCACCTTCTGTGAAAGTCCACAGCATCTGCATTTATGCTGTGAGAATATTAACATTATTCTGTTCAAAACGCAAATTGATCACCTTCTTCTAAAACTGGTGTCCTTTCCAAACTATGGAAAGCAGAAAAAGTCATAGTAATACCTTGTCAGAAACACACGCACACACACAACTGAGAGTTAACATTTTCTTTTACAAACCCAGGTCAAGACAATAGAGTACTTCCAAAGCTGTGATCAGGATCCTGATTTTTTGGGGCACCTCCACAGGCTGGTGTCCAGGCTCAAGCAGTGTCAAACTCCTCCTCCCCCTCCTTGGGCACGGTGACAATTTCAATTTGCATGGCTAAGCAAAAGTATTCAACAGCTGCTGGATTTCACATCCAACTTTTGCCCTTCACCCCCAGTCCCAAGGCAAGGCCACAGCAGAAAAGCAGGCAGGTCAGACAGCATCATCCCACAGGCCACCAGCTGGACCGCTCCGAGTTATTCCAGCTTTAAGTTATTTTTTCATCATATTCTTTGACACAGGAAGTTGCTTCCTTCTCTCCCTCCTTTCCCTCTTTCTCCCCCCAGTTTTTCATTTAACTTTTTGAGGCAAACAGAAAAGGGAGCCAGCATTTTTGAGGCAAACAGAAAAGGGAGCCAGCATAGCCAGTGCTTGCACGGAGGGCAAGTGGGTGATGCACTCACCGTGCAGGCTGTGTCCCTCCTCCGGCGGTCAGCCCGCCGGCACTGCACAACTCAGGTAACGGAGCTACACACAGCTCACAGCCAGGCGTGTCGCTCCTTCATTTGAATCGCCATGGAAGCTCTGAGCCTCAAGGCTGCCAGGTCAAGTCTTACTCCTCCTCCGTGATACAAAAGGACACATGAGAAAGCATTTTCCCTCCGAAGCCCTTTCTCCAGCTGAAGCCCTTTCCACCTGCAAACTGCGCTGTGGAAGTTAAGATGTGCATCCCCAGGCATTTGCACCCTTCCATGCCTGGCCCTGACCACCAGCGGTGGGAAGATGTCTCTGTGAGAGGGTTGCCCTGATACTAGATGCTGCATGTCAGAGAAGAGAGCAGAAATAAGAAAAAGAAAGGAATTACATTCCCCCCTTCTCACACATGTGCGAGTTATTTCTCCACGCTGGCCAATATACAGGCTCCAGAACTGGAGTTTTCTTCACACTAGTTCAGTCCTCCTTTCCAAAAAGAAAGAGGCTTAGTTTGAAGCTCAGTTCAGTCAGGAAAGAAAAACAGTCCTTCAGCTGGGAAGTCTTTCAAACTGTATGTAGTACTTTGCGTTTTCAGTTTTCCCTTGCATCATTTACCCTGTGGCTGGACAAACATTTTCTCTCCCTTGACCCTTCCAGGCCTCTGCCTCATCAACCCACTTGCTCATACTCACATGCCTGCTTTAATGAGCCTTCCTTATATTCTTCCCTTCATACCAAGCTGTTTTAATATTTCTGGTTTATTCATTTTTTGGTTTCTCCAACTAAACAGAAATCCAATGACAGAATTATTTTCAGCACTAGTAAGATCAAAACAGTTTCTCAATGTTTTCAAAATGAACATCTGATATATTTTTTAAAAAAAGAAAAACGTAACTGTAAGACTCTTACCTTAAGTTTTGACCAAAGTACGCAAGAGAGATCTTAACTTCGGTTATCATGCAATATGCAAATTTCAAGATGGTATTTTAACTGATGTTGAAGCATGTGGCAGAAAACCTGGCTTACAGCAAAAAGCCAGCTTGCCAGTAAGGCTTGTGTGCCTGTTATTACAGAGATGTAGACACAAGAGGTATCCTAGGTTCTGCAATACCTAAATGAACAGACCTAATTTATCTAAGTCCTTGACAGGCCACACAGTACAAAGCAGAGGTCTTAGGGCACCAAGAGGGGGAAGTCTTTATAAATACAGCACAATTTTTGTACCTTTGTATTCCACAGATGGGCAGTATCAGTTTCAAAGGTAGAGTGCTTTTGACTATTACTCAAGAATACCACAGTTGTGTTTTTATTTTGTTTGCCATTAATAAAACTGCTTAAGCGATCCTTGCTTTTGCCTGGGTCTTCTTTGGAGCCTCCCATCCCAATGCACGACTATTGTCTATTTTACACTTGTTGCATAATCAGCAAATACATAATGAACTAGGAAGAGCCTGTCCAAAGGAGAACTCTCTGCACCCAGCTCGCAGTAATTAACAGCCTCACAGAAGCCGGCAGGCAGTTATTATACACCCTGGGGATAACAGACATTTTGAAAAAGAGATGGCCGTCCTCCTACCAGTACGGTTGCTAGCATTGGAGGGTACATTCACTTTTAGTTATCTGGGGGGAGCACATGTCAGGAAGAAAAAGAGAAATAAATTCCTATAGCGCTACAAAATCGTAGGAGGAAGCTGCAGGTTAGCACAGCTTCAAACTCCTGCTTCTACTGTGGAACACCATGGGGTAAAACCTTATTCTTCCTCTGAAAAAAACCCATCTGTATTGATATCAGAAAAGGGCGGGGGAAGAAAAATGACAGTTGCTGGCCTGCCCTTTAACCTTTCTAACAGAGCTGGTGGCCGCAATGAAGCTTAATCAATGCAATGGAAGTGACATTTTGCAGTCAAATCAAATTAAATGGAAATGAAAGGAAAATCTGAGGTCCAACCTAAAGGCTGTTGCCTCTTGCACTGAGGTCATTGCCATGGCAACTAAATGCTACAAATGTGTAGAATAAATCCTTAACAAATCTGTAGAAAGCATGTCCAATTGAATATGATAGTTCCTGTCACTGTACTTTGTACCTTTCAAAAGAAAGGGAGAAAATAAAACAAAGCGCATCTTACAGTCCATGTAGCAGAAAAGAAGTTCTGCCAGAAACTATATGGCGCAGCGGCTTACTTAATCTTTCTCTTCTGCTTGGACATGGAGAAACCGCACAGCTTTACTGTAAGACAGCAAGTGGGTAGCTATGGACAGAGACCATATTAAGTGGATTAGGGCATGGTGTGTTACATTTCTCAGTCTTGCTTCAACTGGAGGGCTGGTGACTGCAAAAACTTCCTTGTATCATTGCAAATGCATTTAACCGTGCCTGAGAGCAATTCCTAGTGCAGACTGCCCATGGCTCCAATCATCCCACCCAGCTTCAGCACGTACCTCCCTCACACTTCTGCCTTTTCCTGGCGTGAGAAGGCTGCTTTCTTAGAGGGCTTGGGATGGCAAAGCGCTGATCAGACGTGCTAAAAAAATCAGGGATGCTCCCACCTTTGTACATGCAGCCCTTCCTCTGTACAACCCCAGGGCTGCCCTTGCAGTGGGGCTGAAGCAGGGTGGGAGCCCCAGCAAAGAGCTCCCACCCAGCTGCCCCCCAACCTACCCATGGCACTCCCTGTGCACAGGGGCTGCCAAGAAAGGGGACGACATCAACCCCTTTCACCCCCTACACACTCTGGCATCACAGGTGGCCCTCGCCCCTATTCCCTCTGCGTCAGTTCCAACCGACACATGGGCAAACGCCCCACCTCTGCATGGCCCTGTAGAGAATTAAAGAAAACTACCAATTCCTACCACCACTCATGGAGTATATTTCACTCCTCAGCATAACAGCTCTTGACAATGAAGGGCAATTTAAGAACCGCATCAAAATACAACAGCCGCATGCTCACGCTCACTCTGCTGAGTGCCCATTCCATTTCAACATTTCTACCTGTGTAAGCAAAGAGATGGCGGGGGGAGGCACCAGCAGGATGTGTGATTTTTCTTTTTCTTGTGAGATGTGGAAGACTTTATATACTGAGCTGTGACCTTCCCCAAACTTGTCATTTATCTGAGCTGCATAAGGTGGCAACCATTATCCTCTCCTCGAACACGGTGAAGTTTTGATTCAGCTGTAGTGATGCAGTCACTGTGCATTACTGAAGATCTCAAGAGATTATATGCCCTGGGCCAGCACGGGCTTGGAGTATTGCAAATCTGATACGAGGTGACATTTTCTACTCAAATACATACAGCCGCAGGACATCACACACCTTCCTGCATGAATAGCAATACACACTAATGAACTAATTTCTGGGGGGAAATTGTTACTTCCCAAGTAGGTGGGGGAGGAGACTACTCTGCCACTTCAACCAGAAGAGATTCTGGTTTTCTTGCTATCTTTTGCTGTATTTTCACCTTTTCCAAACAGTGCTACTTCACATAGCTATACACAGCATCTTCAGACAAGAGCTAGTTGGGAGCTGTGTGTAACACATCCTACAATATGTACATGAAATCACAGAGCGGCACTCTGGGCTATAAACTCCGCTGCAAAGAAACAACTCAGACTATACATAAGCTCCATTGCACCCACAGGAGAACCTCCATTATACAGAAGGAAATAAATTTACTCTGAATTTATTCAGGTAACTATTATATTCACTAAAGACTGTTGGATATTCTAACTTAGGATAGCCATGCCCTCCTTTTTATCACACACAACAGTGATATTTACAGATCATTTCACATTTCTTTTACCCTTTAAATGCTGCTGTATGCTTGTGCTCACTCACTCACGCTCCCATTAGTTGAAAATGCACTCAAAAAATTTGGCTGGCAGTCCAGGCAAGATGCTTGTGCTGTAAGAATTGAAGGGACAGTTCATTGTAAAACATATGTAAGCTCTGACTCAGAAACACAAAAGGCCAAGGAAAATTGCCTTTAAATTACCACTACTGTGGTCTTTCTTGAGCTTCTGTGGAAAAATAAACTGAAAAAGTACTACAGAGGACCAGGTAGATCAGGGAAGCAGTAAATTAATTTATGGAGAGGGAAGATATCAGCACAAAGCTGCAGGCACAAGCACTGGATGGTAAAACCAGCGTTTAACCCGTGCAAGTGGTTTCTTAAACTGTCAATGGAAACCTCACATGCCTCTGTTAATATCAACCCTAAATTTCAGAGGATTTGTAATCTAGAATTCTACTCACTCTCATAGCAAGGATCTGTGAAATGCAGCTGGGGTGGCAGTCAGGTGAACAATGTCACTCACTCATATCCCATCAGAATATTTTATCACAGTATAACACAATATTTAACCCTTAGGTCTTTAATCTTTGCTTTGGGTTAAAAGAAATAAAGCAGGTTTGACACAGTATGGAACATTATAGAACAGACCCAGGAACAAAAAGAGCAAGGAAATGCGAAAGGCATTAACTACATAAAGAGATGAAACGCTGGAAACAGAGACCAGTATTTCTAACATATGAACACTACTTTTACTCAGTTGTTCTTACTACAGAGAGAAGTAAAATCATGTAGGAATTAACAGCTAGTGATTGTCCTTCTAAGCACTTCAGAATGATACATAAGAAAACCATTTAATAAAATCTCATCTTCGATAAAGAAGTCAGTATTAATAACAAGTAAAACTTTATAAGAATTTCCTGAATTTTTACATAAATATCTGTGGGATCTTACTCAGTATGCCTTGGTCTTGACCTCATAAATTAAAGGAGTGTTTCAAAAAGCAGAATCTGCAATGTGATGGGCAATGACAAGCAAATAAGGATTCTGAAACAATTTTTATGTATTTTTGCAATACTGTTTGAAACATTTTTTCATGTTATTTCTTTTATATTATTTTTGAGATCTAACAACTGCTTTTAATAAGCAACTGTTACTGCAAACATATAATTATACTAGGCCACAATCCAACAAAGCACTTAAGAACACAGATTAAAGACACTGAAAACAATGGGATTATTTATGTGCTTAAGGTTAAGCATCTGCTGAAGGACTCGGATGGATCAAAGCCCCATTTCTATTATATCTACAGAAAAAAATATTATATATGTTAATTAAACGTAAAATATATGTAAATTAACTAGCACATGAAAAATAGCACTTGCATAAATTTATATACCCCTCTACAATTTGTAATAATAGAATATCCCAGTTAGCCAATATGAAGAACAACTGCTAATATCAGCCATTTCATCAAAAGGTGAAAAATTCCTGGAACTGAACAATTATGAAATAACTTGGCATAAGAGACTTCCCTTCATAAACCATCTCCTGACTAAGTAGTTCATGTTGTGAGGCAAAAAGGAGAAAATAAAGAGACAGAAAACACATCCCGTTTATCTTCAATAATTCATGTAAAAGCTTGATTTGTTAACTTTCATTTTTTATGAAAATAAATTTAGTTTTATAAGATCCACAAGTTATTTGCAGTTAGTGCCTAATAAGCTTATTTTATGAAAATTTCTTCCATGTTTTTTTCATTGACCAATTCCTTGTTCTTGAATTAAGAATGAATGAAATGGACCACACTGCTTGACTTCCATTCTCTCTGGAATTATTTATTTTGTTTAAATGTATACCATTTCTTATTCTTATGTTCACTATTAAAAAAAACAGATCTATGCAAAAAACTTGCAATATTTCAACTCTAAATTGCTGTTTCATCAATATTCAACATTTTCAATAAATACATGAGTTTTTATATTTCATTTTGAAAAACCTAGAAAAGACCTCTTGATAAGGCTGAAAATTTTCCATTTTAATCATTAGCCCTAAAAAGCTCTTTTTCAGATGTAAAGACAAATTATCACCTGAGAATTTCTTTTACCTGATAGTTCTTTTTTATTTTATGGTGTTAAACCAGAAAAGGAACCCTTTATTTTATTTCAATACAAAGTTGTGACAGATTAAAAAAAAAATCTTTCTAAAAATGCTTCTCTACTGGAAATTTCAAATTTCTTTCATTTCTCTTTAATTTGGAAATTACAAGTACAACAGTTACAAACGTGAATCTATCAGAGCACTGCTAAAACTTGTAGTACTTTCAATTTTTCATACTCACTTTCTCTGGTCTTTTTTTTTTATTATTTTTTTTACTTGCCTTGAGTATACACAGACCATTTATTCCACGGAACAAACAGAATATTATTATTATCTTACTCTTCCATAATAGCAAGTACATTTTCTTCAATATTTTTATATGAAACTGTGTATGGTTTAATACTGAAATATAACCACGTGAAAAAGTACTAATTGTCATATGTATTTAAATTAAACATGTACTTGGAGAACTATAACCAAGAATTACACTCAATGCAAAGTTTTAAATGAAAGCAAACCCCATAAAATGGTCTGATCATACCTTCTTTTAATCAAACTTATGCCAGCTCACTGACTTTGCTTATGACTTGACTTCAATTTTGATTTTCTCTATGCAAATAAGGATTTCAGTTGAATCCTGCAATAATGACCAACAGATAAAAAGGCAGAGAAATAATGACATACCTGAATAATCAGCTACTTTTAGAAATATTGGGTCAATTAGGCCTTGTATCAGCATAGAGAAGAAGTTAACATCAAAATGGCTAGCTACGGACGCAGAGGAAACTTCAATGATGGGGATACATGCATTCAAAGGAAAGTGAATTCTGGAAACTACACTGCAGTTCCCAGCTCTCCAGTGGTGACGAGAGTAGATGATCTTCTGATCCATGTCCAACTCTACATTTTCACTGGTTCTAGTCACTGTTTCAATGGCAATTAGAAGTCACCACACTGAATACAAAAACCAGACCTTTAAAACTTCTTAAATGAGCACCTTCCCTCCAAAAATAATAGTCACAGTAATAAAAAAGAAGGCACCCAGAATTCTCACTTATTAGTTAAAATGTCTTTTATTTTTTAAGATGTTTTTGTCATTTAGAAGGACACGCTGTCATTCACATTATGATGGCAGGTCTACATGCCTGAGCTGAGATGGATGGGAGTCAAGCTATCACAGCCTTACCACCAATATTTTTAATCTTTTTCTTTCCAAAACAATGCAAGACTGCACTGATGGATTATTGTGGGCATCTTTTTTCCAGACATTATGAATGAACACCAGGCAGTAATGGAGGCAATGAAAAAATTAAGGAACCGCCCTTTTGCTCATTTTAAGGGATGAGAGAAAATCCAGTCTCCTCATGAGGACAACAGCCTTAGAGAGTTAGTGCTGAAACATCTGAATGTGACTAGAGAAGTGCATCTCAACTGTTTTGTGTACCACAGATGTACTGNATACAAAAGAGAGGGAAACTTCTTCAGCAAGTTAAAGCACTCTTAATAAGTAACAACATGACATTAGTCATTAAGAAACAAGAACTCTAAATAATGCATTCAGAACCTATAGATCTAAACCAGAAGATAACAAAGCCTCATAAATCTGTTTGTTCATTAAGTTAAAAAAAGCTAGACTTTGTGTTGCTATCATGTCAGCTGGCACCAAACTGTACGCAATTTAGTGCAACTACAAAGTGAAACCCATAGTCTACAATGGCAGGGTTTTTGATCACGCTAATTAACAGCCATTTTGTTTAAAATAAACAGATACGACTCTAATTGCCTTTTTTACATAAGAAAGGGAAGATCTTAAAAGTGAAAGCATGCAAAAGGAAAGATCAGACAGTCGCCTTTCAGACTGATAAGCAAACTCTGTGTGAAATGAGCGCAAATGAAGTTTGAGACACTCTCTGGATTGACAAGAGGGAGACAGCAAAGCAAGATGAGGAATGGTTTCCAAAGGTGGCAAGGCGCCGGCCACAGTTCCTTCCAGCAGGAAAGTGCCGTACTTTAGATCCCTATTTCGTCTAGTCTCCCCATCTTCTGAGCATCTGCCTGCAAGGAGTTTCATCTTCTGCAAGGCCAAGTATGCACTGGTGGCATCCGATTTTGTGAAATGTTCAGATGACACAACAAGCCTGGTTAGCATCTCTATACAGAATCTGACAAGAAAATAAAATGCTGTAGAAAAGGAAGAAACAAGAAAAAGGCACCCTGGTATCTGTGCTTGCACTTAACCTTGGCACCAGAAGAGGGTCTAGACAGCACTGTACTGCTCAGTTTGCCAACTTCTAGGATACACAGAAAGACCATTCAGGTCCCTGAAAAGTCCTGGTAAGTAATGTGCAGGGCAAGTGCTGGGACACAATCCAGTTTTCTAGCTAACTTCAGTGAGCCTGAAATGCAGCCTGGAGCTGCAGTGAAGACAACGGGTTTTCATTTTTTGCATCAATGTTGCGTACTTTTGTTAGACAAATTCCATTTATTGCTTTTCAAACATAGCTTCAAAGTTGCTTTTTAAGTGCATTAAAACATGTAACATTGCAGAGTAAGGCAATGAAGCAAAAACATTATTCTAGTTATGTGAAAAGTTCCCTTGTCTTTTTCCCCACTAATGAAATCCCTGACACCCACCCGCCCAAAAAAAACCCCAAAACAACCAATGTCGATGGTTTAGGCTGCAAACAAAGAATATCACCATTCAGAAATGCTTCCCTGCACTTCAAGTGTGCAACGTCCCCACACTCCTCTCGAGAAGTCCTCCCGCACAGCAAGTTGCAGCGCACTTCCTCAGCATTGCTAATTCATATGTGTAACAGCATGTTATGACTCATCTACAGGGGCTTCCACGGTACTTCAGATATAAGAACACAGTCCTTATTTTCAGGACTCTGCTCAGACTGCATGTTTTCAGCATATTCAAAATAACATTTGAAGTTCCAAAATCACAGTGTATTGCTCCACTTAGGCACTGCAGGCTTTCATGCCACCGTGGTAATGGTTCAGCAGAGTTTTTGCAGGAGCTGGTCAAAAATGTGGCAGTAGCTTTCCTTGGAATAAGGGTCTGTGAAAAACCTCATCATTTCCCATTGCATCTGAGAGATGAGCTTCTTCCACCTGCTTTTCCTAATGCTGCGCACCACAAAAAAAGCCCCCCTCGAAAAGGATCTGAAGATTTGCACTAGCTACACAATTTTTCTCTCGGATGAAACAGAGGGAAGGAAGACTGTAACAGGTGTTAGCCACAGTAATGAACTCACTGCTGCAAGAAATATAGCTACTACAGTGAGAAAAGTGGCACAGACCTGACAGCACAGATTACACCTCCTCAAACGTTCACAGTCCCTCTTCTTGCTGGGACTACAGGAGTTAAGTGTCTCTGGGCACTCTGGGATGCACAGGAAAGCCAGGGTGCTGAACACACAGATCTGCAGGGTGAGGCTGACCTAGAATTCCCATGAGGCACCACAGCAGCATTCACCCACCAAGATTTTTCTGTTTTCAGCTGAAACTGCAAAGTAAAAATTATCCTACATAAACTTCTCAGAACTCAGCTTTCCAAAACCGGTTTTAAATGGAACATTTTCAGCCAGCTTTAATGATAACAACATCAGAGAAGATCTTCATCACAAGAGCAATCTCCCTGGCCTTCAAATATTTTGTTAATATAACTCTGAACATGAGACATATTCCCTATCAAAAACAAGCATCAGTATATACTGTAGGGGAATTTCATTACTACTGAAACAGTACGATGTATTGTGCTGCTGGCTGGGAATCTCAGACTGAATGACTTCAGCTTTCAGATCAGCAGCCAGAACAGACTACAGCTGGGCTAATTCGATTTAGATGAGGCCATGTTGTTGGTTTTCAAACATTAAAACCCCATAGAGTCATAAACCAGCAATGGTGGTGTTGCCTGAAAAAGGGCAGGCAGAAAGGTACAGCAGCTTTCCAAGACGCACAACCCAAGGTTGCCAAAATATGCCTACAAAAATTACACTGTGGGAAACAACACATAAAAAGGAAAGTATGTCAGAAAACAAGCTGGATATTAGCATTATCCTACCGCTAGCATCATGTCAGCAACCATACCGGAGAGCAAGGAGTGATATATACATGCAGCTGGTTTATCAGCTCATTATGGCCAAACTGATACTTTCAAATTCAGGCCGTATTTATGTATCAACAGGTTATACACCGAATGGTAAAGGCAGTAATCACTTTAGTACCACTTTTGGTAAAATCTGTCATGATTTTTGTACCAAAAGATTACCTACACAAGGAAACAATAATTTGGCTTGCTTCTGGTCTGTATGAACATTCAAATAGCTAAAATTACAACCACAGCCCTTAATTTTCAAAGCTGCTATTTGACTTTTGAATCTAGAACCTATTAACTTTTCAATTTGACTTTANAAAAAAAAAAAAAAAAAATTCCATCAAGTTTTAGCTCTGCAAAACAAAACACTATTTTATCTTACCTAAAAGGGCAATTTTAGCAAATATAACCGAAGCCCGTACAACAAACACAAAATAAGCACACAACCTTGCACATTCTCTGCTCCGTGTGTGTGTGTGTCCAGTCTTCTCTTCTATGAGATTTTTTAAGGGACAACTCTGCATTAAAATCAGATGTTAAATTCTAGCTAATTACTACTATACCAGCAGCATTGGTAATAAGGCTTTCAGCAACTTTACACAGCACAACAAATGACATAAACAATTTGCCTCCAAAGATCCAACTACCCTTGTTAACTATCATACTTCTTCCAATAGAAACATATAAATAATCCATCCTAAGCAGCCAATTCCTCAAAATTAAGTTCTGGAAAAAAGTGTGGCAAATCTAGGCATTAAAAAAATTGAAAAAACCCAAAGCATTTTCATTTGAAGACTTTAGAATTGAAGTCTCAAGTAAGTAGTACACTTTATTGTAATTCTGTGTTAGGAATTCTTGTTAAAATCAAATACATAATTTACCTTACTAAGAAGTATGGCAATAACTGGGAGTATAATCACAAGTAGGACAAGAGTAAAACAAACTACAGGCAATCAATAAACAATAAAGTATACCACAATGTGGTGGGTTTTTTTGTATCCAAAAGGTTTTCAGAGAATTCTTCCTATAGCAGCAGAAACACCCTATGGTTACTTAAAAAAGGTGTAATATATGTTCGGAACTTTGAGGAAATTTTGTATGCTGGAATTTGGAAGTCTTATAGAGTATCACTGAATCTTTCATATTTAATGTTTTCCACTGGAAAAACCTTTGGGTTTAGTTTTCATCCAAATTCAAAAGTAGTAAATCATGTTTTCATTCCAACACCTAAGTAAGAGGACTTTATTGAATGCAGAACAGTAAATGTGATTTTATTAAGTTACATTACACTACAGTGTTATCTCTGTCAGGTTTCACATTGTGACTGGAGAGACTGTGCCTATTTCTGTAATGGCTATTTTCATACTGTGCTTGAATAAATCCATCTGGGTGACACACCAATCATACTACAGTTTCAAAAAGTGGAATAAAACTAAATTAGTGCACTGATTTGTGTCATGAGGAAAACCTATTTTCGTATCAGAACTACGGCTGGATACTTATTGAGCCATGATGATCTATAATATGTAAATTTTTAGTGCAGAGAGACAAGGAAGAATACCTCCCATCTATCCAGCTTGCATATCCCGTATTCTGAATTCATTAAGAGAAAATACCTGAGTAATAGTATGCCATAAAGCCAAGCCATGCACTGTTGCTAGTTACAGCTTTACAGCAGAGTACAACTGTGCCCAGATTAAAAAAAAAAGCCAAGTCATCATTGTTGGACTGTGGTAAGCACCACACCGTGGTATCACACGTGGATCCAGCCGAATCCCTTCCATAGCTCTGATAATCTTCTTACCAAGACAAATACTGCAGGACTGCATTGCCACTTGCATTAGTGGAAGTTTACATTATTGTACTGATGTTATTTGCTATCATAAATATGTTTGCTTCAGATACACCATTCAGGCTGTATTTTCCACTGAACATGAGCTTTTGGCATAGGACAAAAGAAAAGAAGCAGCGAGCTTCAAGTGTACATACTAAACTCTTTCATAACAGTGGCAGGATCAGCAACAGAAGCAGCAGGTTTCATTCACAAACGAAGACATTCAGATAAGTGAGTTATGAAAGAAGGAATTTCACTGTAAATCATCTACTGGAGTTATATTTCAGCTCAAAACTATTGCTTAGTGAGCAGGCTTTTTGTAGGAAGGAACAATTCAAAAGCAAGTCTTCAGTAAACCCCTCTGCAGATGAAGATGATATCTTACCCTGGGGAGCAGTGCCCTATCAAAACCTCATTCATAAGCTCACATGCAGTATGTAAAGAAAAGGGAAAACACATGCCATTCCTGATAGCTGGATTCAGAAAGTACATCGCTGAATCAAGCCCAAACTCCATACTTTAATATAAGTTTAATCCCTAGCGATTCCTCCTTAGCCTTTAGTGTTCAGAATTTCTAATAAGAGACTACCTAGATTCCCCTCCAGTAGTTCCTCTCCATTGAGCTTGCTAAAAAAAGCATCACTATAGCCACTTTTGCTCACAGTGTCCTTTCCACTTTACGGTTCTCTCCAGCAGTTTGAATTACTCAAATATATACCCTGATTGGCCTCCTGCTTTTCTGGAGATGCAGCTCCAGGTAGGTCCAATCCAGTATGGAAATTTTGCTCTCATCACTCAGCCAAGTGAAAAAAACCCAATCTGAAAACAGAATTTCCCCTGTAAGCCATTCTTTCCTGAAGGAAAACAGACACAGAAAAAAGAAATCAAAGAGCATGGCCAAGGAAGTGGTTTTTGTCAGAAATACATCTTTGGGGCCTCTTCTAGGTGGCTGGGCAAGTATCACAGTTGGCTTCAAGAGATACTTTGGAAGCAAAATTCTTTTTTGTGAAGAGTAAGAGAGTTAGCTTTGGGTTTTTTTATTCATTGCAACTATATAAACTTTTATTAAATGAAGAATACTTATCCCTCTTACTCATATCATTTGGATTAGAATGCGTAAACATTTTGGCACTTCAGATATTCTTCATATGGATTAAAAAAACTTACAACACGAGCATGTGAAAGGATTCATATCCTTCGACCACGCCATAATGCAGAGGAACTAGCTTTTATAGATTTGCAGGATCTCTGCCTCACACAGAATAACTTCAGTAACACTACAAATATCAAAATAATAAATGTCTCCGTCAGTGTATGTATATACATATATATATACATGTATATATACATGTATATACTATATACACACAAGTTTCTTGCATGTTCTTCCATGAGATGTTCACAAACTTCAGAAGCTGGTTTGCATTTTAAAGATTTATTAGAATAGGCTTAATCACAGTGATCTAAAGCTCACCTGAACAGCACTCAAATAAACAAATTGAAAATTCATTCTTAAAGCACTTCAGCACAATCTCAAAGGTCTCAGGAAAGATCCTTCTACAGGTCTCAAACTCTCTATTTCAAAAGATCCTGAGCGTGTAACATAGGAGGACTTTGCAGCAGGTAAAGTTGCTCATCAGTGTGGGCCTTAATTTAGTTTCCACACTTTCAGCGTACATAACGCACTAAAAAGGGCGCATACCTTTTGGTGGCATGCTGCATAAGCATAAGTATTGTTTCCTTAATGCACTTCTGGTCACATGGAAACATTTCAAATATAGAACAGTGAAACTGTACATATTCCTCTTTCTCCTGATCTCATCCCATCCTCTTATTAAGAAGGAATAAATAATTTAACCTAACAAAAATACTGATTAGAATTATATATTCATCTTCCAGCTTGCAGAATTTTCATAATGTCTCATCACTGAAAATGCAGCCACTTCCAAAGAGGAATCCAGGAGCTGATCAACAGCACACAACACTCCTAAGCACAGTTCACAGCAAGAATTAACACACTAGATAGAATTAAAAAAAAATTTCACCAACTAACTGAAGAGACTCTATGTCCTCATCTCTAAGAAACACAAGAGGCTTTAAAAGTCAGCATCCTGAGGAAGATAAAACATGGTCTACTTTACGATACATGGCTCTATGCCAGCAACACTACGCGACCTCTGTTTAGCCTCCAACAGTATTTACATGCACCTAAAAATTCCGGTCCACGTTCTGCCCTTGAATGTGTACATGCAGCTCCCACAGAAGTCAATGGCAGCTGCATCTGTACAGCTGAGGGCAGAATTCAACCTTACGTACTGCTCATTATCATTATCAAAGTCAGCTTTTTTGAAAAGTCAATGAGTCTTGAAACCACCCAAGAAAGTATTCCTCCCCAGAAAGAGACTCCCCCCAAAAAATGCAAAACTCACGTTTTAGTCATTTGAGTGGTGATTCTGCAAGAGAGAAAAATCAAAAGGAAGGTGCTATGCTCATGCAGTTCATACTCACAATGTACCATATGTAGTGCTGTGCCGTATATATGAATACATATATATATGCATGCATGGGTGTATTTTCCTGAGTGGGAGAGGCCGTATTGCAGATGTAGTCAAAGTCTCAACTCTGGAATTACTGACACTCACCAGCTACCTCAGACCTTCTACACTTTCAAGCACTATTCATTGTAGGCAATATTAAAATGTGTGGTTTGTAAAAAGAGCAGCTTTTTCCTCTTCTCATTAAAAATACTAATGAAGAGCTAAAGATCTTTCTTATGGCTTCTCTTTCTCACCGTATCTATTTATTTCCTTTATTTATTTATTACTTTTAGTTAAGCCAAACGGATAGTAACCCAAGGTCAAACAAAAACTGCAGGGCAAATCAGGTACAGAAAACACATGTTGTGATACCCTCGTGTGAGGGTATTTTAGCCCACAGGAGACAGGAATGTTAAGCTTTATGTGGTGAAGACAAGAAGTGCAACTGGCTCCCTCCTTATGCTCCCCCATCACTATCCCTTATCTCCCAACCTTTGAATCACTGGGCCATGGTCTCTCCCTCTCCAGGAAGCCATGCACAGCTCTGCCTGTGAACCTGGAAGAGCGGCAACAGGCAGGAGGCCACGGCACCGCGCTGCAGCCAGAAAGGGGATCCTTTTGGAAGCAAAGCCCCATCTTCACCGACACAAAACTCTGCAGCTGGAGCTTTGCTCTGTGCACACCCCCTTGGCTCAGCGCTGGGGAATGCAGGAAGAGGCACGTGACATGTGTCTGCCCGGTGACCTGATGTGACAACTGCTCCCCTGCAAAGCCACCTTTCTCCTGTGTGGAGTAGTGCTGCTGCAAGGGGACACTTCGGGATTCCTTCCAATACTGTTAAATCAAGATATTTGGAGGGTACGGCACTAGATGCTCACAGGTACTACTGAATACGGCTGCAGCTTGTAGATGCTGCGTAAGTCTAGGATCACCGTGTTACTTCTCTAACACAAACCATAGACCACCATAGGGCATAAGACATGCAGTTACTGAATGGCACTGGAGCTTCAGTGAAGTCTGTGGAATTAATATGAATTATGCTGGCTATGGGTCTGGCTTTTTATATTTCAATTATTAGAAAATGATGCTCAAGTTGTCAGCATGATGGTAACAGTAACACCGATATACTCTACTTCTTAGAATTGACTAAGTGGTGGCCTGTTGTCTCTAAATTAACATGAGGATGTAGAAATAACACCCTTTTGGAGCATACTGCAAGTTTTTAATGAATTTTAAAGGCCTTCCACTTACACTAGGTAATCAGCATATTTATTTCTCTGTCAGCAGCTGTTTAGGAGAGCCCCATGTTCAATGGAGACCTATCAGAAGGCATGTTCCTGATCTCCCGCCTCAGCACTGCATTTCTCTGACATGTAATCCCCACTGTAAAGTTCTAGTAACTCAAAACAGAAGTTTAGATAACTGCAAAAATTGACATTGGACCCAGAGGTTTTGGTACTCAACACCCCTATTTTAAACAGGGTTCTTGGATGGGTCTGCACAGGTACTTAAACAAGGCACAGATTTTCAAGTCGTCTCTATGCTTAAGAGCTCCCATTCTGCACATCTGCCTACTTACTTGGGATGCTGAAACCTCCACATGTGAAAACTTGGTTTTCAAATCTAGCATCACTGCAGATGCCAGGTTTGTTCCAAAGAGGCCAAACCGAAGAACTGCGAGTATCAGCCAAGGAGACCTGAATGCCTTCGATTCATAATGCAGTTAGTACATGCTGACAAAGTTTGTATCTCGTCAGCGTATAAAAATTGTACCGATTTATCTGCATCGATATAGTTAAAGCTACATAGATCCACTCCAGTGTGCCCACTCATCTATTGCTCACCTCTGCCGAAGTATAGACATGGCTTTATTCACACAACCATCTTCAAACCAGCGTACCGTTTCTGCAAGCTTTACATGTATAACCCTCCATAGCGCCACAGGTACATGCGCTCCAAGTCCATGACGACGGCACTCTCCTTAGGACTTGTGTTGCATAACCCCACCAGTGAGATGTCACATCCTTATCCAGAACTGCAATACAATAACCAATGCATGTATGCCTTCAGCATCTCAGAGAATAAGGTTGTGTTATGGGTATGGAGTCAGAGCGAATTTGTACCCGGGTCATTTCAGTGCCTTCCCCTCAAGTTCTTCTTTGAAAAGAGGCAGTTTCTCTTCTGTTCCTTAACGACACTTTTTTCTGGATTTAAGTCCATCGGTCTTCTTCCACCATTCCCCTTCATTTATTTCTTGGAACACGGACATGCATTTCCAGTAAGGCCAAAGCAGAGAAGAGGCACGTGTGAGCCCAGCGCATACCCTTCAACTTCCCGTTTCGGTGCAGATTCTGCATGGCTATTCTGGGACTGCCAGAACCGCACAGCAGAGAAGCATCAAACATTCAGGGGAATCCCCTTCTGTCACTTTTATTATTCTGGCAAAAAATTAGTGATGATGTGTCTTCTCAGACACGGTACTGGGCAGCAGGGTGTTCTTTATTTTAAGTAAAGGCAGGAAATGAGTAATAGATTTCCTCTGCAGTCAAACTGGGGCTTGAGGCTGGCTGGTTGAGAGAGCTTTAGCCTCTCAATGTTTCAATTTTGTGCTAAATGGGGAATAGTAACAATCCTTACTACTTTCATCATTTTTGGACATTTCAAGTTCAGAAATACTAACTACCTGTGAGCCTCATCCTGTACCTCTGTAAGGACTATCTTGATCTCACCAGCTGGGAAACTGAGGTAAAGAGGGGTCTACAGAAATGCATGGAGAGGATGGGATGTCACCACTCCCTAACGCGGCACTAACTCATTTTCTCTATCATTTCCCACTATTACTAAAACCAGTTCTGTTCCCCCAGTGTTAGAAATGATAGGATTGCTTTTTCTTATATATATATATTTAGCTTTGTTCAGAACAGGTCCAGATGCCCTTGCAATAAAAACCCCACACAGCCACCTGTGCTTTGTTTACATTAGGCCTCCTCCTACCATTACTCCCACTGATGAAGCCATACAACTGTTAATAAAGTTTTAATGAGGGAAGATGTTTTTGCAGGCAAAGCAGCTGTTAGCTCATGGCACCATCTCATGTTTAAGGCTCCTCTTTACCTGGACAAGAGCAGCCCAGTTTCTGTATCTGTTTAATCTTCCAGCAATATTAACAATGACGGCTTTTTGCCTAGCACGGCTGAAAAGCCATACCAGCCAACTTCTCTGTGTAGAAAATCAAGTGAAAGGAAAGAATTAAAGCTAAATAAGCCATCAACAAAAACGGACCACACAATAATTAGCGCACTAAGGAGAATCAGACAGACCAGAGAATGAATTTGCAATCAAATCTGGAAAAAAATGAAGTTGTTTCTATTTCAGAGGAATATGAAATGTTTAGTATCTTAGTTAAGGTACTAGTACCTTAATCCCATTTGGGCAGTGACTACTTAAAACCAAAATGTAACAGCTAATTTTGACAGTATGGATTTTCTACCGTGACTCTACTTAAGCTGATACACACTCCCGAGATGACACTCTCCTACACTGAAAGGTCACTTTGATGGCTTTGTAGTTCCTGTCATACACTTCTGTGGTTTTGGGGTCCTCACTGCTTACCTCCATGCTATTGTTGACTACCTTTATGACTGGACACCACACTTAGACTTCAGGCAATGAGACTAAGTAATATTACTGCCATGTTATTTATTTCCAATTTTGCCACTTAAAAAAAAAAAAATCTTTTCTATTGAAGTTATGCAAAATACAGAACTTGGGAAACATATGAGGCCAATTAACATTTTGATTGACTTCCTGTCAGAAGAGCAGTCTCACTTTCGAACCTTTATAGCCAAGGTGGCAATCTCATTTTCTGCCTCATTCTGGTTTATTCTTCTCTGCTGGCACAACCAAATTGGGTCTGTGAGGACTAGATTTGTCCCATTTTCCTCAGAAAGTCAACTCATGCTGGAGAACAGAGCTCCAACTTCTCCTAAGTGTTTGTACTGGATATGCTTTCCTGCCACTGACTTCCCTTTCCTCAAACTGAAAATTTTAACATACTTCCAGTATTTCCACTAAACAAGCATCATGAGCTTTCAATTCTTTCCATCATCAAGAAACCCCCTGAAGCCTCCCAACTAACCTAAATCTCCTGTTGACCCACAAGCTTCCAACTTACCCTCTTGCTACTGCTATCTTCAAAACCCTGGCTTACTCCCAGTACGCCAAACGACATGGTGAATCTCTGTAGGTCGTGGGAGATTCTGGGGTCCAACTACCCTTGCTGTTCTCCATATAGTACTTTTTGTTCCCTCCTTTTGTAGCCATCTTAGACGGTGAATAAACTAAGAGAAAGGTCTTCCACATTAATATAGCCTTTATATTTTTCTTACATTAACTATTCAGTCTCTTTAAATAAGAAAATATGGGCACGCACACTGTCTCCCATGCACAGCAATGCAGACTCTGAGCATGACCACTGTGCAGAGCACAGTGCCACGCCAAGGCAGTTCTATTGGTTTCTGGTGGTGAAAGGCACAAGAGGGAGGCTGCTGCCAGACAGCCAAGAGCAAGGGCACATCTACCCCCACGCGCACATACCAACACGCGTTGGGACTCCAGTAAATTTAAAAGCTGTTGTTGCATATACATTTTGCATTGCTCTGAATGACTACAATGTGCCGAAGCAATGGAGAATCAAGCTGCCCCAGGAGCTCACTTATAGTTTCACTATCTGCTCCCTGGCCACTATCACAAGCGGGTGATCTGTTTTCCCCCAGCAATGGAGACTTTTCATTCAGGTCCTGACTCCCTCCTGCCCTCTTTTTCAGCTTTGCACATGCTCGCTGCATCATTAGAGCTCAGACAACTTGTAAGACTTCACTGTTAAGGCTGTCTAATTGGGTTTTTGTCTGATTCACAGACAGTGCCCACACTCACATGGTTTTTCTTTTTCCTTAGTTTTCTTGCTATCTCTGCTTGGTTTTATACACTCAGGCACTCAGGTATTTCTGAGGAAAACCTGTTCTTCCACTGGCAATGCTCTGTCTTGTGTCAGCTTTCTTCAGTTTTGACTTCAGGGGATCCTGCCGTTCTAGGTCAGTTCAGAGGTGGAGCTGCCAACCTGCCATTTCCTATGGTACTTTAAAGAGATACCTGCTCCCCAAGCTGAGGAACAAAAGCAGACAACTCTTTTTTTAATTTTCATCTATAAATCAAATTTCTAAATGTTTCTATTATATTTGCACCCTAGGTTTCTTAATTTCTTACTCATGAAGGGAAATTAATTTTAATATGCAAGAATTTAGCTCTGTTTGAAACTTCCATAAGCTTTTCATAAAACAAAATTAATACTGTTTTTACGTAAGTTATCATTACCCAGCATTACCATCTAAAATTGAGGGCTTAAAAAACTCAATAGTGACCTATAAGAAAAGCAGGAATTTCAGATTTTTAAGTAAAATTACAGAGATGGAAAGTTGAATTTAATGAAGACATTCAAATGCAAAAATAATGTGTGCTGTATAAAAACTGATTCTTAAGAACAAGAACTCATGACTCTGAGACCGTGAACAGGCTCATGACCGTTTATGTGCCTTGTGTTGTCCAAGCAAGAACAGAACCATAGAATAACCCATGAAATACCTGACACCAATCCCAATTTCACTAAGTAACAAAATACCCCTTGATATCAGCGACATGAGATGAGGATCATGACCCAATGTCATTAAAAACCAACAGACCAACACAGAAGCACTGACCTAATGTGGTAGTAGGGTGCTACTAAGAACACTGAAATGGCGTCCCTGCCCAGGTAACTGCAGTACACCTTCCCTGTAGCTTGGATGTAGTTGGACAATGGACATACTAATCAATAAGCATGTCCCTCTCTGTATACACCATCGAGGGGAAAGAAATAGGGCGAGTGGAGGGGAGTGAGGCTAAGGATCAATTTAATTTTCCCTCACATTTTTTCTTGTAAAAAAAATTTGCATAGCCTTGTCTCTACTTCAAAGAGCTCATTTGAAAATCCACATCTAAAACCCATTTTAAAAGAAAACTTGAAATTACCAGCGAAGCAGAAATCCTCAGTCTCACCACCATACTGGTGTCATTTCCCCGTTTGTACTGCTGACCCAGGTCTTTTTTTTTTTCCTTCCCCCTTCTCACATCATGAGTGCTTGACTGTGGCTGCTAGTCAAACATATCCTCAAGGCTCGCAGTGCTGTTCTGTGAAAGGATGAACAACTGAAAGACAGAGATCAGCAACACCTGCCCCTGAGGTTCTGGGAGGGCCAGTAAGACGAGTACCTTGTTTTAACGGATTAATTTTGAGTAAAATTAAAACAAAAAAATTAAAAAACAAACAAGAAAAAATGAGATTGAGGAATCGCCAGAAGGAACTTCCAGTTTCCAGCAGTCTTTTCTACTAAATAAACGCAAGCCGTGCTCCCTAAGCTGGGAAGTAGGCACACACAGTTGCAATGTTTGAAGAAAAATCACTCAAAAAAAAACTTTTAAAGGTGAATTCCCTCATGGGGCTAAAGATCAGCATAAAAAAAGCACACCCAACTTTTGTGATTTCTTATCACAAGTCTAGCAAGACTGAGTCTTTGTCTCAAGTCCTTAGTTTCTGAAGCCACCTGATTGTATAGGAGTACCAGGTTCCATTAAAAGAAAAATATTGCCAATGACCTCTAAGTGTTTGCAGGATTATGCCTGTAACATTCATAGTAAATTTAAGTAATATAAGCCTCCTGCTGTCCCTTTAGAAGCACAATGACTTGAAAGCTTAGGCATTACCAAGGTCCTGTTTTTCAAAAGTACTGTCTTAGGTTCCACTAACTTTAACATTGTTGTTTCTTTTTTCTCTGGTTAACTACAGAATTGCAAGCAGCCAGAAACATTAGTAATTCCTAAAAATAGCCATCCTATCCTCCTTTCCAAATTTAGAAATATATGGCATTTCTCAGGAAAATGGAGAATTAAAGCATTCACTAAAATAAAGGTGGAGTGTCCCATTTTTGTCTTTTTAGTCAGCTTTTTTTTTCCTCTCGACTCCCCTTTTCATCTTTGTATCCCTGATCCTCATATCCTCGCTCCTATTTTCACTCTGGGGAGTAACTGTCACCATTACTCACATTGTCCAACTCTTTTTCAGTTTTCCCTCATTTTCAGTTTGTTCATCCCTTGCTTCCTTCCACTTCAAGCTCCTTCTTCCCAGCTCAGCTTTTCCCTAATGAAACTGCCTCAGAGCAGCAGACTTCTCCAGCTGTAAGTCCCACTTCAATGATCATAAAAGGGCATAAACATATAGCTGGGGAAAAAAAATACTGAGATTATTACAGCTGATAAAAAAAAAAATTGGATGACTAATTTCTGTATAAGATAAGGTCAGGCTCAGTTGGTAATCTGGTGCAAAAGAAGAAACAAACATTTCTGGAGATGTAAAAGGGCTATTTCAACTTAAAGTATTTCAATTTTTCATTTCCAGAGGCTTTGCTTAAAAATTTTTTACTAAAACACACCCTCAGTAAGGTTCTGAAGGATTTATGATCCTAAACACGAAAGCTTTCATTTTTGGTTCTGTACAATGAATTCTGTTCAGCTGAAACAAAAGATCTTCCCCCTGCCCCCCAAAAAACCTTTCTCCAAAATATTTTTATTTGATGTGAAATAACTGTAATCCTCAAACCAATCAGCACATTCAAAAAGTACTGTGTAAAGTGTTCTGGACCCCTTTGGGATGAAGAGTAGTGTTATCAGCCCTAGAAATAATTAACCAACATTTAAGGAATGCCAAATGAGCTTCTGCATTACGCATTGGATCTTCCTACCTTCCAAACACTATTAATGTTAAGGGAACTGAATCTGTGACTGCAATGGATGACAAATCACTCTACTTTTTCTAAGTATTTTCTTGCCACTGTGCCATCCCTCGATCTACTATCTTTCCAACACCAAGACCCTCTCCCTTCTTCCAGGTGTTTATTGCTTGTGTGATGGTGACATCTTTTCTGTCATCCCCTTGACAAAACTTGACCCAGCTCTCTGGAAGCATCTCCTAATGCCCACCTCCTTTTCCACCCTTTTAGCTGCATCCCTGCTCATTGTTTTTATACTCTCCTCCCTCAGGTGTCCTCCCTTTCCACATCAGCACACTGTAGACTTCCCTTTCTTCCACCACGTTGCCTGAGCACGGAGCTGAGATCAGCAGCTGGCCAAGCCACAGCCTGAGCATCCCCAGCAGAAACCCTGGTGTTCCCACCCTCACAAAACCAGTGATGGACTTTCAAGTCCTTCAATGAGTTTGTGCTTTGGCAGCTAGTGTCATAACAACCCAGTCTGGAACCCCTAACTGAAATAAAAATGAGCACAGAGAAGAGTGCCAGCCCTTCACTTCCCTGAACAGAAGTCAATACACCAACATCCATACCTCCTACCATTACTGATGTAAATTGAAATAATTTCACCTTTAATTTCCAGTCTCATTTCTCACTTTACACGCTACCAAAGCTCAGTCAAACAAAAGGTATACTTACCAGCACCAGCTCTTAACTGTTTGTTCCTTTGACTCCCTTTCCTCTGCTCTTGCAGCAGACCTGTCTGGTGATGCTCATTAACTATCTCCTCCTTCCCTCACAGATACCCTCCATCCAGCCCACTTTGAACAGATGAGTACAAAATGCTGTCCCTGAACAGAAGGAAATTTACTGTAGAGCCAGTAATTATCAGTGAATATTACCAATCCCACAGAGGGCAAAGAAATCTCTGTTACAGAATCAAAGCATGAAAGTGCAGTCCTTTGGGTAAAAAGGAGGGGGAAAGGTAACATTTTCTAATTGAAAATTAAAGCAAGAAGCACGACACTAGCAAAGTATATTTATTGTGTTAACGTACCATTTGTCTTCTGGGCAAGTTACTAAAGGTCATTTGTTCTTCATGGCAAGTGTTGAAAATAGTTTATGTTGTGGGTCTAACTTAAAGGAACAATGTCAAAACCCTCAGGCCCAAAATGACCTTTTTATGCCAACACAGAGATCTAAATCTCTTACTGAGGATAGTGGTGATGTTTGCATTTCACTCTCTCCCCCTGCTTTTCCTTCTAACCCCCCCTCTCTTTCACATGAAATACCTCACCACAGAAGACAGCACAGACTGCAAAGTTAACATGCCCACTCTGTACCTTGTGCTACTCGTCCCTTGCTCTGCCCATCCTGCCAGACACCCAAGACAAGCAGCTTGCTGATGTGCCTGGTTCCCAAACCGCCCTCCAACCAAGTGAAAGGTAGAGTGTTTGTGAGAGAGAGAGAAGGAAGAGGAAGGTATCAGACCTACCCTCACCTCCCAGCAGAAAAGGAGCACACGCGGCCATGTGCTCTAGAAGGTAGGACATTGTGACATGGTCAGTTCATGTTTCAAAACCTATGATGATGCCGTTTCCCTTCCTAAACAGAGCCTCTTGGGGTCACATCTAGCTGCTTCTCTCAGAAGGGCCTGGCTGTAACAGGGGGAGGATCAGTGTTGCTAAGGTGCTGCCGATGAAATGAAAAAATACACACACTTCGATAGACACACAGAGAGGCAGACAGATATATAGATGGATTTGAGTCTGAAGTTCAAGCCTCTGAATGGTTGCAGACTGGCAAAACACCTGGAGCCTCATGTAATAATTTAAAACACAGCCCATCTTTACTAGTGCACAGATGCTCTCTATTACGTGTTAGTGTAAGATCAACGTCGTGTTCTCGTCCTCCTGCTTGGTGTTGTCACATTATCCTTGAGTCTCTTTAGTCTGAGCATATTGTGAGATCCTGCAGATGTGGGACACAAAAAGACACTAAACAGCACTTTAGAAGAAGGAACTATGATACAGACATCGTGGAACTATCAATGCCTTTTCACTTCCAAGGAGACAATCCTGCTGCACTGGGTGAAGCTGCACCACTGCTGCCTGCAGGGCTGCCGCTCTCTTCTGAGGGTGAAGAGAGACTTTCTGTCTCCACAGCTGTCATCCCCACGCTTCTGAGCCACACCTGTGTTTTCTGACATATGATACACCACATACATGAGACATATGAGAGTCAAGGCAACATGTCATGTTCTCCTACCCCACACATCCTCCGCAGGGCTCCATGTAGAAGATACGCCTTTTCCAGGCTGAATGCCACAAGGTGAACACCTCCTGTGAACTAACGCTGAGCAGGCTTAGCATAACCTTTCAGAAGGCACTCAGCACTTTGCAGGATTTAAATGCAAAAGCCTCAAAAAGGCAAAGCTCATTTTCCTGAATTCCCAGCTCTGGCTGCCATTTGTGACAGACTTCACACATTTATGTGCTGCCCTGTCACATTCGGGTGGCAAAAAAATGGCAAAGTATAGATGCCGTGACAAGTAGATGAGACATGTTTTTCCTCTTTAGTGTTCTTAGGCTCAGATTTCCCTTCAACACATAGAGGAAGAGAAAAAACCCTTGGGGCAGACAAAAACAGTTTAAGAGTTTAGCTACTTGGTAATTGTGAAAAGGATTTTAAAAAATTAAAAATTAAAACATTATGAAATATAGAACAACCTTGGCATTTCTGAAATTGTAAGTGGAGACTTTCATATGTGTAGACTAATGTAATAAATGAAAATACGCACAGGCATATACTCTAATACATATTCTTACACACAGACCTTATCAGTGAATTTCTGTATTAGATGCATGAACTACATTAACAAGTTAGTTTCCTGGATACCTTTTTTCTTTTTCAGTTGGTTGGAAAGACTTGTAGAGAAAAATATAGTAACAATTCAGACAAGACTGATTAGGGTTCCTACCAAATCCAGTATTTGTCTTCCTTAAGGATTCAAGAGCAAACCAGTTACCTGGCTATCTAACAGGTCCTCTAGGAAGGCAACAAGAAATCCAACTATATTTAATACTAGCCATACACTTTAAAAAACAAAAAAAAGGTGCTATGGTTGAGGGTGGGAGATTTAAGCAGGATACTATATCCGCATCAAGTCCTAAGCAGTTGTGATTCTTGTTTTTACTTTGCACTTGATGGTGGGTATTAATGTTATAAGAGAAATACTCAGCTCAGATGGAAAATCTCCTAGGGCCCCCGTGAAGCCTCTACAAGAGCAGTCATCATCAGTCAGGGTTCATTGGCTGGCTCACAAATGTATGAAATATTGCCCCATAAAATACAAATAAATAAACCTACAATTAGATTTACCCACGCACACATTGTTTCCTTTTTGCAATGAGTGTGTGAACTTTTATTAGTCAAAAGCAAGTATTGACATACAAAAAAATTTAAAGTCAGAGTTACCACTTGGGTGGTATCCCCTTGACTCAGACATGTCACAGGATTTCCTTTAATGGGCAAATTACAGACTTCAGTGAATTCTGGCCTATACAGCTGTAGTTAACACCAAGTATCTAATAGTAACTCTGACCTTAATCAAGCTTCAGTATGGAAATTTTATTTCACCTTATCTCCTGTGTCTGTTTCAAAGCAGAATGTCCCAAGTCAAATCCAAGGCTGAAAATAGGCTATTTTAAATTGTGAGATATTAAATATTCTAGCTGAAAACCAGGCTCCTTTGAATTCCACAGCAAATATCCCGTTCACTTCAATACTGCCAAGATTTTTACCATGGAGAATAGCCTGGAATTCAGTTTGTAAAGGTGAAGCAATAAAGAGTCTGAATCAACTCCCACTGAAGTCCATGGACAGACCCCTATTCATAGCAATGGAGTGGATCAGACTCTAAGCCCATTCTGGCACAGCTAGGAGCCATGCCCTCACAGATAGTGAAAGAATTGTTGTAAATGCCAGACAGAATTAGGAAGTACAAGAACACCCAGTACTTTATACGGTGTTTTACAAGAAGTTCAAAGCTCTAAACTGGACATAAAGTTAAACAAATTGCAATTAGATTAAGAATCAGTCATTTCAATGTATTAAAAACCCAAGCGAAGTTTTCCTGTAATGCTTGAAGTAGGCAGAGCAGAATAACAATTTACTTAAATGTAAAAGTAAATCTGTAAGAGAGAGAGAGAAAGGCAGAAAATAGAATAATCTCGGGGGGAAAAAAAACAAAACCATAAATTCAAGCTGTAACTCTAGCCTTCAGTGATGGCCCTATGATTTCATCTATGTTTTTGGCTTCTGTGTGCATTGTAGTGAATCATGCTGCATTGAAAGATGAAAAATGCTCATGACTGGATTAGAAAGACCGATTCATAATTGACATTGCCATGAAAAATGTTTGCAACACAGAATTAGGTTTCCAGCCTTGGCCTATTAATTTAATCTAAAACATCGAAACAGCTATCAAGAATATTTCACATAGATTGGCTTTGCTTGCAAGGGCTTCCCTGTGGCAAAGTAGACTCTTCTGTTGTGTTGTTTTGTGGGACTTGCCCTTTCATGATATTGGTAGGACCACATTCAAATCTGACCAAGCAAGTGGCCACGTGCTTGGAATTTGTTTATTGCTTTTTATCTTATTCTCCATAACAAGTTAATTGCTTTGAAACAATGCATTATAGACAGCAATGGCTACAGTACGCAACTGACACATGACAGCAATGAAATGAAAGGAAAAAAGACATGTGGAAGGAATGTGCAAAGAATATTTCTTCCGCAATATGCTGTAAACAGCAAGTAAACTCTCCCAGCTGGGATCAGTGTGCTGGTTAAAGACCACAGAAAGACCATAAACTTATAGCACCCTGCAGGACAGGGAAAGCAGAGAACCCACTCACTTTGTCTGCACTGAACAGCAGCGTGATCCACGCAGAGTCCTCTGCAGAAGGACCGGTGAAAGGCAATCCCATCTGACGTGAAGGCGGAGCAAAGATGTAGTACAAGAGAATTTTTCAGAGCTAGCAGTAGAGGTGGGGGTTAGGCTGTCAGTCCTCACATCAGCTTGGGAACTATTCATAGAATCACAGAATCTCTCAGGTTGGAAGGGACCCATAAGGATCATCAAGTCCAACTCCCTGCTCCTCACAGGGACTACCTAAAACTAATCCGTATGACTAAGAGCATCGTCCAGACACTCCTTGAACTCTGACAGGCTTGATGCCATGACCACTTCCCTGGGGAGTCTGTTCCAGTGACCGACCCCCCTCTCAGTGAAGAACCTTTGCCTAATCTCCATTCTGAACTTTGCCTGACATATTGCAACTAAAGAGGAGGCTGTAAATACAATCTAGAGGTTTAGTTTACTTTATTGTTTCACCTTTTTTGCTGGTAGCTTGGTTTCCAGTTTTGTAATCAAGAACACTACCCATTGCTCCATTAGATTAAAAGGACATGTTCTTTCCGTTAAGCTCATCCAATATTTTAAAGCAAGTGTTGGCAACCTGATAATTTGGTTACTTTCACTTTCCTTAAAGGTAAGAAGTGCATACAGAAGCACCACTGCAGACAAAACTTTTGAGAGCCTGAAACACACAACAAGTGTAGAATCCCAGGAACCCGGCACATCACCCATTCAGCCAAGAAATTTGAACACAAGGCCAGTACTATCAAGTACAACAACATATAAAAAAGTCTCCCCTGGCATGCTTTCACCAGCAGCCCTGGTTAAGGCAAGGGACAACTTTGTACCTTGATTCTCCATGCTGACTCCTTATGGGAAGAAAAACGCAAACCCAATTTCCCACGAAAGAGATGATAGTACACACTGGTACCCAGAGTGAGACAGATGTAGGCAGCCAAGAATCCCATCTGAAGAATCCACTGAAGGACAAAAAATGAAAAATGTAGAACTCCATAAAAGGAATGTACCACACTAAGAAAGTCAAGCAGAAAGGGCATAGGGGAAATTTAGACAGCTAAGAAGGAATCTGAAAAGTACATGTTTGGAGAGGTTAAAAAAGGAAAGAAAAAGGATAAGCCAGTCTTCAACTAGATTTAAATGTCGAAAACATTTCCCTTTCCCAGTGACAAAACAATTTTCAAGAAACATGTTAGTCTAACAATTTTGTATTAAAAAATGGCAAGAGGAAAAAGGTAAACTTAATTCAAAATGTAAGCAAGATTTTCAATTACAATTATTTGAAATTCCAACCTCTGGACCTGAAAGAGACTCCAAATGCATTTTGTGTTCATTTTTCAGAACACTGATATCCAGCGAAGGAAAGGAAGGATAGTCTCTCATCTGCTAAGTGCACTTGGCAAAAACAAATGAAGACACATAAAAGAAAACAGAAAACTCCTCCCCATGCATAATGGAAGAGGAAATGGTGAAGGAATAATTTGTTTATTTGGGGACCTGCATCTTTCGAGCAGCAATCTGGCAGCTGTTGTACTCACTGCTTATATTTGAGACTAACCTCTACTGTGGCAGTGGTGGATTGCATACGAGGCTCATCATTAGACTTCTAGGTTGAGGATTTCCAGGCATTCAGCCTGCGGCACAGTTCATCTGCCTCTGAGGTAAAAGAGAGCTTTAGTATTTAATTCCATAGCAGCAGAGAGAAATCATGAGTGCTTTTAAATCATCACCCCCAACTACAAAACAAGACCAGAAACAGCCTCTGATAACTGCTCTAAAAAATTGTGAAAAAAAAATATGTTGGCATAAAACGACCCAGAGGGACTGGTCCAGGGTTCGGACTATTTCTTTGCTGAAATGGATGTCTAATCTGTCTTTAACAGCTCTGGGAGGACATTTCTGTAGACCTTCCAGACTTCCAGCACTATCTACAGTGGGATCTTATTATCAGACATGGCTGGGAGAAATGAAAATGATGAAAAAATATGAAATGCAATAGAGAGGAAATAAATGTGAGGTATGCAGGCTCTCCCCATGTGTAGTCACTACACATTATGTAGGTTTGAAATAGACCAAATTACTGCCTATCTGGACATATTAACTGAGCATCTGCTGAAAACCAATGATATATCTGGAAGAAATATTTATCTTAAGGATGCTGATTTTAAATTGTCTTGGCCAACTTCACTGCTTTTACATATAGGGAAGGGAAAAGGGAAGAGGAGGACTGTGCTTTACATGAGCACCCCATCACATGTAATTGTTTTCTTAGGTCAAAACCAAAAGGAAATGAAGATAGATTCCAGCATCGATACCCGTTCAGCTGTACATATTTCCTTTTATCAGTCCTATTTTCAAAACATACCTTTGCCATAACTAATGGGGGCAGAATGTCTTTTTAATTAATTAATTAGGGGTAAGAAAGTAAATTCTAGGATGATGTTATCAAAAGCAGGCACAGACAATTTAGTTTTGCTGGCATGGAAGTCAATGGAGATTTCAACACTGACTGCAGACACAGCAGAATTCAATTAACGGCAAGGACTTTCGAACAGTACATGAAACACATTCAATAACACCCACCCTCCTTCATAAGCTGTCCTACAGCAGTTAGCAGAGCTAACAGCAGAGTATGGTGCTACTCAGTCTGTATATTGGTAGCACAGCCTGGCTCTGAGTAAATAATACTAAACAACAATTCTTGGTTAAGAATTCATTATACAGAAGTTTCCAAATAAAAAAGTGAAAGAGAAAGAAGTCTTTAAAACACAGCCATTTACAGTTGTGCACCATTAAAATCGCACCTAGTAAAACTGTATGAGTAAAAGCAAATAATAATAATAATACTCTGAATTAAATAAACAGAATTTGTCAGAATGGAAAGAAAACAAATCCAAAGCCTTGACATCAGCATAAAACCAGAATTCTGCCCATTCCCTTCCTAATGGCTTTTTTATTGAGCTTCGTTCTGACCTTTTATTACTTTGCCAACATTGAAGAATATTGCTTTTTCAAAATTCTTCATGTCTTTGCTACTCCTGTCATTATTCCCACTCCCATTGTTCAAAGCTGTTAGCCACTGCTGTTCCAAGGTGCACAGTAGTGTTGTACCTTTAAAAAGAGGCAAGAACATAAGTACTTTTTGAGGATAAAAAAAAATTGAAATGTTTCCCATTCTTCCTTCTAGAGACCAAAACTACATTTTGGTATAGAATTAAATAATAAAGTAACTAAATGAATAAATAATAGTTTAATAAATATACTGGGAGACTGAAAAGCATGAAATCAATTTCCTGCTGGAAGGGAGGGAAAAAAGACACTTTTATATGACTTGACTGAACTTAAATAGACATTGTCCTGATCCTGTAATTGTTCCATGCTCAGAACATCTATTGAATTCAATGGGAGCTCCAAAACCAGATCAATTAGAGGATCAGAGTTGTTTGGGAAAGGCCTGCCCATCACTGTGAGAAAACAAACCAGACAGACATTGAAAAAGAATGTAAGCCCATAACTAGTCTACAAGATTAAACAAACGAGGCTATGCAAATCCTACAGCCCACAAAGAAACACAGAGGCACACACAAACTTAATGATGCCTCCTAAAACCAGGTCTTGCCCACAGTGAAGAAGGACTTTGTCACTAACTTTTCAATGTGAGGGTGAACTTTAATACAAGTATGGCCAGGCTTCAGAAGGAAAAGTCAAAGCGCTGGCTGTAAGTTAGGGTTACTAATTTAATTTGCACTGTATGTTTAAAACCTACTGGATCAGCATACAGCCCAGCAGCTCTTTGCACCAGCAGAAGGCCTGTCAGAGTACAATTTTGCCCTTAAGGAGAGGCGAAACTCTGGCTCCAGTCCAGAGCAACTAAGACCAACGCACAAACAAAGTCTGCTTCAAGGCTTGCAGCTGGATCCCAGTGGACAACCCCTGTGCTGCTGTGGAGCCCTGCTGATTCCAGTCCTGCAAAAGCACAGAGACCTAACTGCAAGATCTGGACCCTTAATTCCTAGGAAATATTGTAAGAGCTATTTTAAAATGGGGATCATAAAGAAGAATTTATAAAAATACTTAGTTTAGCTTTTTTTTCTGCTGTTGTTTACAAATGGCATCTAAATGCACAATCATTAATCCCTTATCAGTATTTCCATGGTACACGGTCAGTTTTATGGATCAGTCTTACACAGTAGGAGAGTCTCATAAAGCCTCACCTAGTTTTCTGTTAAGGTCTCAGAGGAACAGTACTCATACTCAAGCATACTTCAGTACAACAGTAAGCAGCTTGATGTAGGATATTCAGTCTTTAGCCCATTTTAATGGGCTCTAACTTAAGCAGTCAAGATCTTGATTTGCTTCACAATGACAGCTGGTTCTGCAAACATAAGTCTAATAATAAAAGATAACAATGATATTTAGCATATTGGGTTGGTTTTTTTTAAACGGTACTACAAATCGTTAAGTAGTTCAAAGCTACTTCAACTCCAAGTAGGAAATTCTCACCATGAAGAGTATCAGCAATTCAGCTACACTCTCCAATTCTCACCATATAAAACAGATTTCAAAAAAAACTTCCAGGGGTTGTATAGAGTGTCATACGCAGTAAGAAAAAAAGGCCCATCCATTCCCTACTCTGGCAATAATCAGGAACATACACCCAGGGAGAGACTACAGAAGAGAGTCAGATACAGAGTGATTCTTCCTCCAGTATATCTTTGCAACTCCTTGCAACTTATAGCTCATAGACTTCCCAAGTACCCCAAGACAGAGCCTCCAGGCTGTATCTACATGTCTGTATTCAACAGCCCCGATTAGCTTTTCTTCCATCCACTTGTCTGATGGCTTTCTAACATAGTTATAATTTAGACCATCCATAACCTCCTGTGGCAAATTTTCACAGTTGTATAAAAAAATACCAGTCCATACTTGGCCCCAAAGTGGATCCAACTATACCTGTGCCATTTGAGACAGAATAAACCCCCACAATGGGGATCCCCCAATGTCTTTGCATTGTACGTCAATGCAAAGCAGGCACAGCTCCTGCTGGGCAGCTCCTACCACCACCACTATGGTCTTGGTATATTCCCCATATACTACTAAGGTGCAGTGAGGGCAGTGATGTAGCACATATGAAGCCAGTTCACGTACACAGGACGGTTACCTTCTCCAATAAGCAAATTCTACAAGCAGAATCCATGTTTTTATCCAACTGACTGCCAAACAGAAAATTCCTTCCTCCAGCTACTTTAGATACTGCAGTTAGAAAAAAAAAAACAACTGAGGTATTTAAAAGAGATGCTGCAGTTCCACAATCACTTCCATAGGATCACACAAAAATGCAGGTTCAGAAGGACCTCAGCAGGCCTCTTGTCTAACCTCCTGCTCAAAGCAGGGTCAGCTGTGATCAAAGCAGTGTCAGCCAGGAGCCAGTGCAAAAGCCACTGTCTGCTAAAAGAGAGTTTTCTCCTTCTCACCTTGCTCCTCAGCCCAGTGTTCCTGCTACATCATTAGGACAGTTGCTGACGCTTATGTGACAGTGTTTCATTAAAAAACTAACTAAACATTAGTTTGTAGCCAGATCAGTCCCTTGCTCTGGCTCCCCACACAACTGCCAAGCACTAGAAAGGACACGTGACCGCCCTATACTGTGACATCCCATTCTGGTGCCACTTTAAAGTGGTTATACAGGTACAGTTTGAGTCTTTCACTTTTAGTCCATTGATTCTAAGACAGATTAGTAGTTAGCAAAATATGTTATGACCTTCACTACTTCGTAGAAACCTTACAACTTCCCAGTAAAAACTCAGGCCCCTGGACAATAAATTCAAGCCTATTGAGAACCACTTGCTTTTCCCAGCTACCATTCACAGGCGCTTTGAAGTAGTCCACAATCATTCACCATTCATTGAAAAGGCTGGAAAAAGGACTCCTGTAACAAGATTGTACCTTGCTGAAATAAAAGAATTGGCAGAACTTCCCATCAAATCCTCTGTGCACTGAGCCCTCTATTTTAAAAACAGTGTTTGCCAGTGGTGCTAGTTCTGATTATTCTGTCTTAAAACAGACAAATTGGAAAGAACCTCTTTCCTCTTACTCCCATACTCAGAAGCGTGGGATACATTTACATGACACCGTGAAAAAAATACTCTGCAGTTCATAGAGCGCATTAATGCAAAATGGTAAATGGTGCAGAGATCATTTGCTCCTCTTTACCTCTTTCCTTAACAGGAGACACACAGCTAAATGGCATACAATGTATTTAAAATTAAAACACTTTTTCAAGAAATATAAAAAGATCCAGACACACTGTAACATATAATTAACTTGAGAAACTAGCTAAAAGAGCTTGGCAGGACTCGAAAAGATTAATGCACGTGTGGATGAAAACATTCATATTTGCATTCAAAATAAATTCTCCTCCTACAAGTAAGTTAGACGGTACATTTCAGCTGTGGAATCTCTACTCCATGAAGTCGCTACTGAAGAGCCTGGAACCGCTCGCCATCAGCCACAGAGCACTTGTGAGACCAGATGGAGGGAGCCCTTGGTCCTTGAGCCCTCGCAGCCCTCGCAGGGAGCAGAGAGAAAGCATGCCAGCGTGTCTCTGGCAACTGAGGAGCTCTCCTTCAGGGTGCCTGAGGCGTGGGTGCTGGAGTTCACATGGCCAGGCTGTGCGGAGAAAATCTGTACAAGCGTACTTTTATCTGTTTGGTGCCTAATCCTCAGAGGTGCTTGGCATGATTGGTGACCCGAGCAACCTGATCTAACTTTAAAATAGGAGCTAACTTGAAAGCTGGCCTTGTTTTTAGTGTGGGGTTGAGCCATATGCCCTCCACATGTCCCTAAAATATTCTGTGATTCTATGAGCATCAAGAAGCCAACAAAAAAAGGATTATAAAAACCAAGAAACAGAACGCACTGTACATGCTAAAGCAAGATAACGGAGGATTAATGACTGAAATGTTTGTGACTCACTATTTTATTTCTACCAAAATACTTATTTCCAGAAGAGGTATAAACTTAGTAAATGTTCACAGGTATTCACAGATATGTTACAGAAACATTAACACAGGAGGGTCAATAAATGATCACACAAGCCAGCTTTGTATCTTTTAAAAGCAAGTAACATTCACTGAGAAGTAAAAAAGAATAACCTTTATTGTTTAAATAAGCGTACTGGACAACAATTATATTCAATACTACCAGACACACACTACCAGAAAAGTGGAAGAATAAAAATTAATCTAAAAATTTGCACACAGTTTCAAAAGGGAGAAGCTTCTCTTCTCCCCTCTCCCATCACCATTGCTTAGTGGCGTGAATTTGGTTTCCAATACAAAACAAGAAGAGTAAAATCCTTTCAAAAAAACAGTTGGGTTTCATTTCTCTGAGTTTGTATCCACCTTGATGAGTGGATTACAAACGCATGCAAACTGAGCCTAAGGCTAATCAAAATGCAGTGGAATTGCAATATAGCTAACCATCACTGCTGTTACGCTCACTTCTTTTCATTCTGCACTGAAGATAGGATTAAGTGCAGGTGAGAAAGGAGAAAAAAAACAAACCTGTGACTATTTAAAGTACTAACTTTCAGCACAGCAACTTGCAGAGTATCCGTGCTCCTGAGGATGATTTATGTTACCACCAGCAAGAGGAGGGATGAAGAAGAGGAGAGAAGAAAAGAGTGGAAACAGAGTATCAGAAGTAAAAATCTGGCATGCAGTTGGGTCATCTGAAGTGGTAATCAAGTATTTTAGAATTTGAAATGATTAATATTTATTGTGCACATTTCTGGGGAAAAAAGCACATAAAAATAGTTAAAATAATTTCTCAGAGTATTTGCTTAGATCAATAGTTGCATACTATCTGTAGCAGGCTAGACCTCAGCTGAAAGATAAGAGTGAGGAAAAGTTGAGGTATATGTGGCACAAGAAGGGGACACCACAGAAGAAGACACAATGAGGTATGTGCTGGTTCAGTGAGAAGGGTGATAAATCAAAACAGGTGTGATAAAAACTCACACATAACGTCAACAGTGGTGCAGGGAAGTTTTTCCAGCCCTGACCCAACTAATGCTCAAGGTCCTTCAAAAATCTGATCCTTCATTCCTTTCTTTGGAGAAATGCTACAAAATTTTAATTATCTGTCGTCATCTCTAAGTAAATAAGGCAGGATATTTAGAAAATAATAATAGGCCTGACCACACAGTTTTCACAGCTAAAAGTGTTTTCTGTTAATTTGCCTCACAAATTAGACCCTTGTCTGAAAGCCCATATTGAACTCATCTGGACATAGCATCATCAGTTGTAAAGCAACACATGCTTTTGGAAGAGCAGAAGTAAAAACTGGCCAAAAACTTGGGCGCTCATCTTTCCCACACATCATTGCCCACCTCCAACCTACTCGCCTTACTCCAACTCCATCTGCATGAGGCACGTGGCTCAAGTCCTCCCATGACTACAAGGATGAGGAGCAAAGAAGCTGTGAGGAGAAGGCTACAACTCTTCCAGGCTCCTTGGTTTTATCAACTAAGAGATGTCCTTCATCTGCTGCTCTGACACGAGTCCCACACACACTGCTTGCTTCCAGCCCCACTGTTCTTGCTATCACCACAGCCAACACTGGGCACCCCCTGGCACCTCCCAGTGAGACAAGTGTGGAGGCAACAGCTACAAATATTTTTTTCCCCATATTAAATTCTGAGGCAGACATCACTTTGCATTCAAGCCAAGTAACGGTACTTTCACTGCAGGTCAGATTATTGTTCCCCAGCTAAGAAACACAAGGACTTGGGTGCAGGTTGCCTTCCCTCACAGCTTTTCTAAGCCATTTTGGAAGGGGTGGTGGGTCCAGGCCAGTCCTGTCAACAAGGCCACACACAAAACGCAGCATCTTCCTGTATGAGCAAAAGCAGTATGAACTTTTGAAAGGAGTCATTAAATTATTAGACTTTAAATAAAGAAGTTCATTGTTTTTCTCCACTCGTGATTTACTAAAAAATTAATTTGAGTGCCACTTACCCACTGGTGACGCACTCTGGCTCAAACACATTTTTGTGTGAGAGATGACAAAAAGATCAACAGCAGGAGACCTTCCCTGTAACCTTTAGGAACAACCAGCATGCAATCCTGCAGCTACGCAGGTGGTGATCTGAGACAAGGAAATTGTTGTTGCCAGCATTACTGTGAAGCCAGCTGCCACCACAGGGATCTCAAACAAAACACAAGCGATGGGGCCTTCATAGCAACCCAGTGGTGACCAGCACACCGAACACTCTCAGGATCCACACAGAACAGAGTGTGCACCAAGTGCCTTCCCCCAGACATTTGCCACTACTCACTTGCTATGCCTCTGCATATCACAACCATCTACGTGGTGTAAAGTAAAAGGTAAAATGGGAAAATACAGCAGTTGTCCACATTCTACTGAAGTACAGCATCATGAAATATTCTGCATGATGGCAAAGAAAGGGTGAACAAGGTTCATAAAGATATGCAAGTCCATAATGAAGTTCCAGTCCATGAGCTGTCCCACAGATTAAAAAATGACTACTTACATACTGAAATTTGGGTGTCTATCTCTGCTTGACTATATCAGTGCCAACAACCAAGTGAAACCTGGTATATGAAAATCTACCATGTGGTGTACTGAAACCATATGTGGTCAAGACTCGTTAGGACCTACTAAGTTCCAGTGACGTATAATATGCACACTTAGTATTTCATCCTCTTTCAAAAATAAATTCTTTTTAGCTCTCCCTTGTTTAGTAACAATCAGTGCTTATGCTAATTTTAAGTCAGACCAGAAAAACAGACTATCTATTAGCCAAATTTGACTTTTAATGGTAAACTTACTGACTTGAAAATTTAAAAAGAGCCTTGAACTGCAGCAATGTGCTTCATTTTTGCTTTGGTTTGTGTGGTACCTTTCAAGTGATACAACTTTTTTTTTAAATAAGGCTCATTAAATCATTATGAAATATAATTACACAGTACCAGAAAGCTCTTTACCCACCATAAGGTATCCACAGTGGTATTAAATATTTTATCTTATTGTCAGCTTACTATAAAAAGATTTTAACCTTTAGTTGATCTATCCTCACATTTGATTGTTATCCAGTCTGGTGCACTGCAAGGAGCCAGGGTTTCCCTGTGCATTGCCTTCCCTTCTAAGCAACGTGACTCAGACTCCACCTTAGCTCCTCTGCTGTTTTCAGTGAAATGAATGTGTGAAGCTGTTCTAATATCCTCTGAAGTCAACAGCCAACACAGAGGAGTATGAGCCCCATCACTTTAAAGCTTTAGCTCCAACATTTTAGTGTGGTTTTTTTGTTCTAATTGGGCATTTTGGTTTACATCCTACTTTCTGACTGATGAATTTTCTGATTAATGCAACTCATTTTCAGCTTGGTATTTTGCCTAGTTCCCTTAAAATTGAAGCAATTATAGAAAAATTAAGTGCTCCAATAATTTTAAACCTCTCTACACTCTGCAATATTATCAGTGTACTTCACTTTTTTTTAAAGGTGCAAGCTCTTCAGGAGTGCTTACTATTCAAGCACGCACAGTCTATGAACTGATTAAATATTATCAGACAATTTAAAATCTTCACAAGAGCTTTGGCTTTCCAACATTGAAAGCAAATGCTGTGCTAAACTCAGATGATGCTATGATATGGTATGCTCCAAACAAAAGTAATAATAAAATTATTTTCAAACAAAGACAATCTCAGGCTTTATATATACAACAGCAGAAAGAACAGCCTCTTCACAATTGAAGGGTGAACTCCTTCTCAGATCACGAGCCAGAGAACTTAGACCAAAGTCCTGCCAGACATATGTGTAGATGGCTGCATGCAAAGCCTCATCGACTTTCATGCTGCTATGAGAGTACCAGTGAAGGTCCTCCTCTTGCAAAACAATTTCACAGCTGGGGCTTTAATGAACACGTATTTCACTTTGAAGAAAAACCTACCACAGGTAGACAGAAACACTTATCTGAGGGACTGCAGAGGTTTGAAATGACTACCATCTTCACAGTACAGCAGTCAGACTTCTGCCACGCTTCCTATGTCAGGAGTTCGTATGTATGATTAAATGAGCTCTGGAGCAGGAAGTTATCTCATCTTACACACTTAAATGCTACCTTAAAGAGTCCACTTTTACAAATCTACTGCACTTAATCATAATTTCAGTGCTCTTTTCATGTAAGATTTTCAAAGTAGATATAAAGGTGATAAACCTACACAGAGAAACTGTTATTTCTTTCTACCAGAAGAATAAACTGAGCCAAAGAGATAATTTATTTTGGCTAGTATTGTTAAAAGAATAAAACCCCAAGAAATATACAGAACATATATCAATGAAATCAGTGCTTTCAGTGCAAGGCTTGGCTTCTTCTTATACGTTACACTGCATTTATAATTTCAAAAAATACTGTATTATGTATGATGGTACCTGACTACTGAAGAACAGGCTTACTGCATCCTCTAACCTATCTGTACTAAGACTATCCCTCACACAATTTTTTTAAACCACTCAACTAAAAACAGTAACTTTACTACAATGTACCAGACTCCTGCCAGTGTCAAACATCTATTATTCCTTGCTCAAAGAGAGGGAAAAAAGCAACACAGGTCATCTTTTTTTTTTTTGTCCTGTTAAATACCACAAGAGCAGTTTGTAGGCTCAAGGGTAAGTTTTTGATTGCTCAACAAATGCCATTACATTCCACACAGATTTCTCTTGATTGACCTAAAAAGCAATCCCCTGGAGATGTGGCAAAGGCTGATCGGCCTAATCAGTTTTTTTGTCCCGCATACCACAATTTTTTCCCCACATACCATGAGAACACCACTCTATTGCAGCACGTGAGAATACATACTGTCAGGCGGATGAAGTTTGCAGAGGTAACTTCTGACCTCACCCTCAGGCATCTGTCTGAATATGAATTCTCCAAATTTAAACCCACCACCTATTGCCTAATCCAAAATCAGCACTTCCACTGTTAGACAAATTCTTTTTACCATGTATTTCAATAAGTACTTAATGAATAACCTGCAACAGGGAAAGAAAAAAGGATGGCAAGAGGGGAAGGGAGAGAGGTTACAAATACGCATTTACAGCGGCGTATTTCATGTGTTCTCTCTGTATCCATTTTCAAACCTGTCCTCCCTTTCTTTGCTCTTTGGAGTCACCTTTCAACCTTGACCTTAGCAGAGTGAAAGAGATTAGCTTCAGTGCTAGGATAAGCAGGTCTTAGGTCTAAATAGCCTGTCTACACACACATGTATTGGCCATTCATGTTAGTGAATGTCAGACACGGATCAAGGGAGAGTAGACATCACAGTGTAAATGTCTCACCATGGATCAGCCTGTCACAATGCTGTAGGAAACTATGTATTCTTTTTACATCCTATGCCAAATGCATGAACTTATGAGTGATGTCAGGCTTCAGGTGGACAACACAAACTGGAATCCAAAGGGCCAAACTTTTCTCATTTGCAGCAAATCATGAGCTTATCAGAAGAACTGCTCTGGATTTTCTTGTGTCATAGAGGGTAGACTTTACTGATGATGTCCTCTGGGAAAGAAAGGTGCTCTAAGTAATAGCGTCAAATCTGTAACAGTAATTAGCAGCAGTCCGAAGCCCCACAGATGCCCCCCAGAGCCTCTCTGACAGTTTTGTGGTTTCACAATCACAACTTTTCTTTCTTAAGTATTATTTTCTCCTTCTTGATCTATGTAACACCCACAGAAATATCAGGGAAAACAATGAAACTGACTGTACACTAGGGACAGGGTTATAAAAAAAGCACTTAACATCAGTCTCGTTCTGCTCCCATTGACGTCAGCCATAAAATTCCCATTGCCTTCCTGGAAGCCAAGAGATGCCACTGCAGATCACTTTTGAAAACAGCAATCCAAGAACAGTCAAATGCAAAAGGATAGCAGACTCGCAGATTTTTCTTTTCCTTCCTGTTGCTTCTAATTACAGTTTTATTTAACTCTACCCCATCATCTGCATGCTATTTCAGCGAGGGGGTCCCCAGGACCAAATGGAAAGGTCAAGGCCCTTTGCAAGTATGCTTAAATTGATGCTGCCTCTCCAACCCAGCTTTCTCAGTTAGCCTTCAACTGGAAGGGTGGGTGTTAGCCCTAAGCATAATGGACCTACGCCAACCCACGAAGCCAGTGTCAGGGCCAGAGCTCTCTGCCTGGTACAGCCCACGCTGGAGTGCAGATGCAGTTGGGTGGGGAAGGAGCTGCAGTCTTGATACGGCAAAGTCTAGTCAATAATTACAGGTGGTGGTAAGAGGAACACAGTGACAGCCAAGTTTAAAACAGGAAAAAACAGTTCTTAACCACATGTATAAAATAGTGGCCCAAGTAGGTACGGAGCATTTTAACCAGTATTTTAGATAGAGGACTTCTTATTTATCCCCCCCATCCCTCCCACAACCCCAAAGGCAGAGAGCTTTACAAATGAAGCTATTTCATAGTATTTTTTACTAGCTATCCCATCCTCTTCATGAGTCCTCAGCCACCTCAAACAAATGGTAGCTCTAAGATACTAACAGTGTGAAAACATGATGACATATAGACACACACTCTAAACCTATAAAATAGCATTTTAAGAAGGAAGGAAAAGGGGGGGTTATATTTTAAAATGCCACACTCGTGCCTTGATTGGACCCGGTTATGAAGAGGTAAAGATGATGAAGGAATGAATGCAAGAACTTCAAACAGTTGTGGAGTAGAGAAAATTAAGCCTGAAGCCTGGATCTCCTGAACTCCAGAGCTCCGTGGCACATGAGTCTCGCCAGGACCACAGAAGTGCTCAGTAATGAAAAAGAGAAAAAAGATTGCAAGTGCCAGTGTCAGTGGATGCTTTCTGAAATAAACAAGTCAAATTCCAAGGGTCAAAGAATCCAGAGGTAATATTCACATGACTTTACTTGCATTGTTTAAACCACACACCTGCTTTTACAAGACCAAGAAGTTTCTTTCCCTCTAGAAACACAATTCTTTGGGTCAAAACAGCCAGGGCATGCCTGATTTTGGAACCTATTTTCAGTATAATTAATAGCTGACATTAAGAACTGACATCTAAGTCAGCTGACTTTTTAATTTACTGTCACAAAGCTTACTTACATGAGACAATTCTTTCTTCCTTAGTTCATGTGTATGCAACAATAAGAGAAGGCACAGACCTAGAATTCTCCATAATGCACAGAGATCCCGCTGAAGCTGAGAGCAATGTAGAATGACACAGGCAGGACTGCAACTACTGTCATGTACTTATCTCTGTAATTAGCTAACTGATCAGAGCATCTTTCACATTGCCCTGCAGTTTCTCACGGGTTCTCTCTCATGTTCACAATAAAAATACAGATAAGAAAATCTTTGCTCAACTTTGGGAACATAAAGGACTAACTTTTACCCAGGCCAAATCTTTTCCCATATTGACAGCTCAAACTTGATTTATTCATCACTAGACCGTTGAAATCCAAAACAAACCAAGGGCTAAAAAAATCCTGTACTAAGTACTTTTGGAATACCGTTCCCCTCTTCTCTCTTTCTGTTCCCTTCCCTTAAAAACAGGTAGAAGAATGCTTGGAGAGATCACACGTTATTTACATGCAGTATTATTTTATGGAATTTTTCAAGGTGTTAATGGAAAGTTTTAATTTATGTTAATCATCTGTCATTTTCATTGGCAATCTCCATTCTGCCATATGCTTTACTTTTACACCTGTACAGATTTTTCAACCAGTTCTTTTAAATTGTTTTACTTTTTCAGTGTAGCATTAGTATTAATATTTAGGAAACAAGCCAGCTGCAACCAAGACTGCAATTGTCTGCAGTTTATTCACTACATATAAACCCTAGTCCTGGTGAACTAGAGTAATGCATCATCACTGTACTAGCTGATACCCATGGACTGATACCCATGAAGACCAAAGTACTACACAGCAGGGCAGGTACAGCACTCATAACATCTGCATAAGCCTCCCAATATATTGTCCCAATTTTTGTCCCCTGCCTTCCCTCTCACTCTCACTGTAGATCACCAGGCAATCAATGCAAACTCCAGCGGTCATGTTTCAGTTCCGTTCTTTTCAAATAGAGATTTGTTTCTGAAGGGATTGGACTGAGGAAGCACAAGCATGCAAGTTATGAGTTCTATTTTTGACTTGACTGCAAATATTCTGTGTGAACCAAGTCACCCTCAGTACACATGGCACACATTTAACATGGACATACCTACTAGGCTCCTCAGCTTTTACACTCTTCAACAGGGTTCTTATCCCCTCTACTCATTAAAATAGTCTGATCCTCAAAACAGGACTCTTTTTCTTGTACATTTTAACCAGCAGTAATACAACAATAATATTCATCATTGAGATTTAGCATTAAAATAACACAAGAGATGAATGACGGTAGCTCTAAACTCTTGTCTTTACTTTTTCATCTGTCACTACAAAACAGTCTCAGTGCTAAGACAAATCAGTAAGATCAGAGCAGTGCCACTATCGCAAAACTGGCAAAAGTGAGAAAACAGGGAAAAGCAAGTTTAGGTTTCTAAACTCAGGAACAAGTAACAAGCAGGCTACTGTACATCTTGCTAACTGGGCTGAGGACGAGATGCAACAGAGGTGAAGGAACAGCCTGGCAAGGACAGCAAGGCCCAACATGACTTCAAGCTTTACTAGCAATGACTGGAAAAGGGGTGGGGGGAATTTTGGTGTTATTCCTAGGAGCAACTTGTATGCGCACAGAAAATGTTACAGCAAAACAGCAGAGAAAACTATTTCTGAATAAACTTGTATCCGAGACCTGAGTATTTTAGATAGGTAACAAGACCCAGAATATAGATGATGCCTTGTCCACACTGGGAGGTAGAGAGTCCTGCTGGCTGAGCACGGCTGATTTCTGTGGCTCTTATATGGAAGGAGACAGGGAAGTAGGAGAGAAGGGTCTGCTCCCTGCCTTCCTGATGATACAAGCAACAAAGCAAAGACCAGTGGAAGGGGACAGATTTAGAGCACTGATGAGGAACACTCCTTCCAAAGGCACAGGTCTTCAGAGTCTGTCAAAGCGGCTAAGCAATGCCCAGTAAAGAAATTTGTGCAAATTTGCACCTCTCCTTCAATTAAGTTTTGGGGAAAATTATTCTTCTGATAATTTTACCTAAGCAGAAAGAACAGTCTGGTGGTGTTACCTTCACTAAATGCAGTTCATTGTTCTCAGTACTCCTCCGCTCCGAACTCCACTGTATGGAGAAGAGGGGTATGAGAGGCAGAGTCTCACTTTTTTTCTTTGGATATTATGCACCCCATGAAGCACCACAAGGTGAAAGATCTGTGTGGGAGGAACACACAACCTGAGAGTCTCTGTGGCCCCTTTTAACCATGTATTCCAGGAAGTTCCAGTGTTGCAAATAGCTATGAACTTTTTCTGTTGTCTTATACCTGGTGCTTTCCTTAAAGCCTCAATGCTTGTCATCATATGAAAATCTCAGCTGCTTTTTTTAAAGCACTGAATTTTACTGTTGCAAAGTTAAAGACCCTGAACTATAAAGGCTGAGAACCAGGGCTAATAAAAAGGAAATCAGAATCTATTACTTCTAAACCCCCATGATGCATGAGGGTTCTGACAGTAAACTTTTTAACACTACGGGTGGACAGAAATACTATGCAGATGATTTTGGACAAAGGACAGAGAACGAACACCAAGGGAACAAAGTGTATAACAGTATCAGCTAACTGGAAAGTCTGGCTTTCCTCTGATGAACTGAGTCAGAAGTAAACACCCACAACCTTTCTATCTGTAAAACAGAATAACAACATGGTAGGCAACCCAGCAAAACCCTTTAAAATCTATCCATTCAAACTACTGCTTCTATAGTATATTTATTAATAATGGTAACACAGTACGTGAGGAGACTTGAATTGAAACCTGATATAGAGGTACTCTTTTAGGCCAGGTACTACCATGGAGGTACAGAGATTAGTACAGGAAAAGAAAACTTTCCTTCTCTTACCATCCCTTGTGAGTCCAGCTAATGTACAATACTCATTTTCTATGTACCCTAGTTCCTACTTAAACAGCTGTTCACTGAAGAAAGACTGTTTAAAATCATTTAGAAAGATAAGGCTACCTATTGCAAATATTAAATAAAACTGCTAGGAATTTCCTAGAAATTTCACTAAACAGTAGGAAGCAAGTTCTTTATTTTCCACATCATAAGCCTAATAACACTAATAAAAACCATGCTCATTGCACTACTGCATATTTTACAATATAAATTTAGATTGCTGAAAAGAAAATCAGATGGAGCAGAACTGCCAAATGCTCTGGAGATCCAGGTGTCGTACACACAGCACTGAGGCCTGAACTGGGATGGTCTAAAAGACACGTTCTACTCACTTTCCAGAAGCAGCTTCCAGAGTATCAAAAGTGGAAATGAATTTGCATTTGCTCAAATGTAAATGGTATTCATGAGAATAAAAGAAAACCTCTGAAGTTAGGCTTATATATAGTATATTCATTAATCTGAAAGGGGTATTTTGACGTCTTGGTTTTTTGAGCATTGTTTATGTTCCTGTTCCGTTGATTTGCAACAGGAAAAAAATACATTCTCACATGGTCCCAGATGCTGATGTCCAATTAGTGAGGTGGACCAACAATGTAAGTGCCGTAAGCATGCAGCAGAGACCAAGCTAATAATCTTCAGTGCATGTATTAATTTGGGTTTTATGCTGGAGCTTTCAGGGTACAGCAAGCAGGAAAGGGTACGGCAGAGAAGTGCCAGGGCTGCAACAAGAGCTGGGGAGGAGAGTAAATAGGAGAGGACAAGGAAGGAAAGCTCAGGATTCAAGGGACACAGTAAGGAAAACTTCAGCACAGAGCTGAGGGGAAACCTGGATCTCTGTCTCACACCTACCATCTTTCTTTCCTATCCCCTGTCCCATGTATGCAACAGTAACACAAACAACTAAGACAGAAAGGTAGCTTTGCTCCACTGGACATAAAGGCACCACGTGACACATCCCATAATGTTTGCTCTCAAAGCCAATACTCCCTCTACAATGATTACTCTTACTTTACTCACTACACTCTACATACAGTA
>VYZV01002433.1:3768-18143 GCA_013401275.1 Pandion haliaetus | reverse complement strand
TAATCCTTAGGATTTTGAACTCATTTTATACCAACTATTTGCCTCCCGACTGTGCTTTGCCAAAACATTCTCCTGTGTTAAGCCTATAATGGGAAAAACATTTCAATCTTACGTGCTATCAACACGTTCTATTTGGTTTAAGTATTATGATAATCATTGACTTTTAATTAAGTATTACAACACTTGCAAAAAGCTTGACATAGTAAGTCACTTGATATCCTTCATGTACATTGTATATATTTAGGCTCAAGGAACCACCGCTGCCCACTGTGAGCCAGGCTCCTGAGACAAGGACATCACCATACTAACAGGTTTTTTGTAACCTGTACAACGTTGTAGCGCTTCCCTGAAGATGGACACAGATGAAAGCCTGACATTCCCTATGTCTTCCTGAAGATATACAGGGGCGGCTCCACAAAGGAAATGGATCTGCAAAAGGTGCCACAAGACCCTGGATTTTGCCTGTCTGGTGTTTTCACGTGCAGGGACTAGCAACTAGAAATATTTTTATGGTCCCAAATTGGAAGACACTTCATAAAAATGATCCCTTAACAGATTCTGCACAAGGAAGATAATCCTCATGCCTCCCTGACTTCACTCTACTGCAATCTGGCCCCAAAAGAAATCCCATTTTCTCACAAGAGCAGTATTTTCCACAGGAGTACTCTCTACTGGCAGTGACGGGGTGCTGAAGGAGTAAATATAAGTAGACAGCTACTATAGGGTATTTTAAAGACGACCATTTCCCATGGGGAAACTAAGGTAGAGGTATGCTAAAGAACACGTTTGGGCCACGTTGTGGATCAGTGGCAAAGCTGAGATCAGACCAATCACCATGATGTAATGGCAAGTGAGGAAAAGAGAAAACAGAGGAGCTTCAACGCTTCAGATGACAGGAAGAGAATTAATTTTCTGATGTGGTGTTTTGTTGATTCTTTCGTCTTGTCATGTACAGCAGAAATAATGTTCACAGGATTAAACTCACAGCAAACGACTCATGATTATGAAGCACCTCAGCTTCAATTTGATGCTTCATCACCTGCCAACCTTTGACAACAAAAATTATTTTTGTGTGTATCTGAAACAAAAAATTTACAAAATATCAGCCCAGAATTTAAAACACTTCTTAATCATGTTAGAAAAGTAAATTTAAAATGTCACTGAAGCTAGAAAGAGGAAAAAGCCCGTCCATTGCTCTTATGTAGTAATTAATTTTCATCAGGGTCCTTATTATGCATTAGTTTTTATGGAGCCACGAAACACAACTGCATACTATTGTTTAAACACATTTCCCGCATATGCCAGAACAGTAAAGGCTGGAAATACATGTAAAGGATAATACACAAAATGTAGCTAAATGTATTCTATATTATGGATCCATAATACAGAATGCAAATGATTCTGACTAAGCATTCACAGGAGACAGTCTTTAGGGTGCATGCTGTGAATGTATATTATGAATAATGCATAAAACTTGGCTAAATCTTAATGAGTCCATTGACATCCTATGGGGTCCACAGGAGCCTCAGATCCCAAAGCATGTCAGTGGTGTATTACTCTCCTCCCCCACTTCATTTAAAAAAATAGTTTCTTAAAACAAAGGAAATTAAAACGCAAAAGAAAAAACTCTTAGCTCTGATTTAACTCCCTTATGACGGCAAATGCAGAGACAGTCATGAACTCTGACTTCCTTCACCCCACTGTGCCTAGATGTTCCACATTAAACCAGGGCACTGTATGGCATTTCTGTAGGGCTGCATCAGGTGTGGGACACGAGTTACTCCTCCTTCCCAAATCCATACACTAAAGGGCTTCTCCACACACAGAGGAAAGAGGGTAAGAGGTGCCAAGCATCCCTATTATACTTTGTCTCCATTCTCCTTCCCTAATCCCCAGATTCTTTAAGTGCAGTAATTAATGTATAAGGAGATGGCAAAACATATGGAAAAAAAGACATAGTTTACTAGTTAGAGCCACTCCAAAGCAGTAAGTTCACACACTAAAGGACACCGGCAATGGGTGCAGTCACAAGAACAAAGAATCTGACCAAAGAGAAGCACCTGGTATTTACAGCTTTTAAGTACAAAAACACAGTAAGAAAAAAATTTCCACCTCCTGAGCGAAACTGTAAGGTTGTACCATTCTATCTGAGTGTACAAGTATACCATATTCACTAGGAAAAAAAAGTGCTGGCATCGAGCCCCAGCTCCACTTAGAAGTGTGAAGATAGTTTCTGTGTGTCACACGCTTGGAAATAAATTTGTAGGGTTTTCCTATAGTATAAATACGAAGAAAAATAACCGATTAATTTCTTGTTTATTTAGGGTTATAAGTCTTCAAAACCGTACAAATGCTAATTAATTAATTCTTGCAACACCCATGTGTGATGGTAAGTCTGTACATCCTTAAACACAAGAAAACTGAGGAACAAAAGGTCAAGAGACTTACCCAGCATGCCAGAGCACTTCAGCAGCAGAGCGGGGCCACAGCTCATGCTCTCCATGCTCTCTGCCATACACTCATCCACTACACTTGGGATGGCGAATGCCAGTCTGCTTAAGGACCACTTTTATGCTCAGCCAGACGACTGTGGGTCAAAGCCAATACAACCCTGCATGTGGAGGGCTGAAACCAACTGAATAAATCCCACCAGACCTGACCTGGCTCTGCCCTCTCTATTCCCACAGCACGTAAGCCAGTACACACACATGCATCCCCCCAGGCACGCTCACCATACGTCCAACATGGATGGCTGACTGACTGCCAGCACGCCGAGGCAGACCTGCATCAGGGACTGGACAGGACTCTTGTCCTCTCCCCACCAGACCCCACCGCTGTGCCCAGTTAGACCTCACATGTCGAACACTGTGCCTACGCTCGTTGGAGCTGCCAGACCAGGCGAGCGCTTTTCACCCCATCCACACTTTAGCAACTGAACCTGCCAGACTCGAGCAGCAGGGAATCCCAGGAACCCCTTCTTTCCAAAGACCGAACAAAGACAATGGCTCCCCCAACAGGAACTGCCCTCCCAACCAAAGCAGGGGCTGGGGAGAAGAGAAGGGGGCACATGCCCACGGGCTCCTCCTGAGGGCATCTGCACAGGCAGAAGGAGAAGGATGGTTTGGGGACAAATTCAATATAACCAAGTGTTGCACAAAAGAACAGGAAGAAATAGCAAGTGGCAGGAAATCCAGAAACACAAGTATTTTTCAGGTTTTATTAAAATATTCCTTCTCCTCCCGCATACGGTTCCAATGGAAAATCAATACCAGAGAGGAAGAAAATATCTGGGTGTTCAGTAAGCATTTCCAATCTCAAAAAAAATTCTTTTTTAAAATCGAGCTTTTTTTTTTTTCTTGTTTCTACTTCTTACAACAACAAAAAATCCAAACATGATTTTTTGCATGTGAAAACATTGAACAAACAGATCCTTAAGGAAAGTAACTGATGAAAACAGTTCCACTGGATCTACAGCAGAATCTGGCATGAAACGTACACAGAGAGAGCAGGGACACGTGCTGATCACTGAGCGTAGCTGCCTGTGTATTTAAGCACGAATACATAATTTCATTTTACTCCATGACAATGAGTAAAATTCTTTTCTTTTAATGACAGATGAAATTTTTGTGCAGTTACAAAATTAATTCTTTTTTTTTCTTGTTGATACGTAAATTTGCCCCATATATGAGAACACATGTATTTAAACACACATATATATATATATATTCTAACCAAAAGCAAAGGCCAGGCTTTCACAGGAACAATACCGTCAAACTATTTTACCTTTGCAACGCATCCTGCTACTATTTATACGTGCTGCTACAGATATCAGCAATTGTTTCCTTGCCTCCTCACACCACCCGGACACCATGAGAATAACAGAGAACGAAGTCTCTCAGTAGCACTTTCCTTCTCAGCAGGAAGCTCAAGCGTTTGTGATATCCATTTTGATACAAAACCTAAATTAGGCCTCTGGAAATAGGTAATGCATAAAAAGAAGCATTTTTTTGCCACAAGATTATTATTATAGGTTACTGTTAACCCTTGGGAAATGGAGGTGAGTCCTGCAGCTCCCCACTGGGTTGAATATTTGCTGAGAAATCACAGGCACTACCTAAGCAGATATTTCAGGTGTGCTTCATGATAAAGAGAACGATCCTGTTGACCCATCATATTCTGATAGCTAGTCTGAGTGCAAAAGCATCGCCAGTTAACCAAAAGGATCAGCAAAGCACGCACATGCTGCAACCCTCTTGCACTAAGAGAAGATTTAAGAGAGGCTCAATACAAGGACAGCTGTGGAATTACTAACGCAGAGATCAAACAAAAAAATCAGTACTGTATTTGGGAACTACCCAAAACACATTCTGCCTTTTAGCACCCTAAAGTTCTTCCTTACTGCAAAGTTTCCACTGGGTCACATATTAGTGAAAAGAAATATATCGTTCAAAAACGAAAAAAAAAATCCAAACCTTTAAATGATTTGTAGTTTCAAATCACTGCAGATGAAAGTATCAAGGCTGGAAATCTGTGTGGCTTATCCCAGCTTTGCAACTGTGAATCATAAAATTATACAAATCACAAATGAACTTTTTTTCTTCAGAACCACCACCATCCCTGAAGTCAGAACTGGTCCATATTCAGATTCAGTGAACCACACTACCTTGCACTAAAGCTACACCACCTCCTGTTGTGATACGAGTTGGCCCAGCATTACTCATTGCTTGACTTACTTCTTTAGCAAAACGAGCCATACCGCAAATTCAATCTGTTATCTGCCTACACAATTTAATTCAAGTTCAGCTTATCCTAAGTACTTCTTTTTCCTTCAAACATGCAGACTTCAAAGGGCTATAAACTGTGATCTTAAATGCAAAAGCAACTGCATGTCAGTAAGTTTTCTCTAAATTTAAATAAATATTTTAGTAAACTATGGTCGCTACTTGTTAAGCCTGAGAAAAATGGAGCCTTGCTGTAACCTGGAGGACAAATTGGATCTCAGAGCCTCACACATCCTCCCATTCAAATCCGCGCGCATTGTGTACCTGCAGGAATACAAAGGAGAAGCATTCCAGCAACTTTGTGCACTAGCAAGGCAGACAGAGGTTCTCCTAATAAATTTAAACCTTATAGCTCCTTCACTCAAAAAGCCACATACTTAGCAATTACTACACATGAAAGGGGAAGTCCCATGGAATAGGTATTATTTCACAGACCAGTCTGACTGTTGCACCAATGACCAGAGCGCAAGTCTTTGCACCCGTATGTGGGCAGCCATTCCCACAAACATCCTCCTATCAACAGTACAGTTCACATGAGCTACAACTCACTCCCAAGAATAAGAAGCTTTCCATTTGGCCTAGAGATTTCCCTACAGCCCTGCAGAGGCACAGGGAAGAAAAGAAGCAAGAAGTCCTAGCTGCCACTTCTCCACTCTAGCCATTAGGTTTGGCATTGCTTTTCCTAGACAGTCCTCTTTGTTTCAGCAGTTCTGACATCTGCGCATTGCATTTGCCCTGTTGTGCAAGCATGGCTATTTCCTAAGAGATAAACAGAGATCACCAAGCTCACAATGCCTGACACAGACTTCAGATTCAAGCTTCCCTAGGTTGCCTAAACCCTGTCCTTTTCATTTGCAAATGTAAAGGGAACTCTGCAAGATCCAAAGGGAAAAAGAAGGAAATCATCTTAATAAAGGAATGGGAATGAAAAGTCTCCCTCACTCTCCCAAGCCTTGTTTTTTTAAAACAGCTATTTGAATCTTCCCTGCTTATAGACAGTCCCACTTCTTCAGCAATGGAAAAGCAATACAAGCTTTTTGTCATTTGATCCCCCAAACATTCTGTAATTTAATGTGAGCAGGCTCCTCACTGGGCTCTCAGACAAAAGTTTGCCCACATGCCTTTTAAAGTACGTACCTGATTCTGCCTTTGTCTGCTAAGTTCCTTTTGCAGCTGCATTCCCACGAAAATGCTGCTATACCTACTTTCCCCTGTTGTTTCTATAGTCTGCTCAGAGGTGGATTCATTGCTGGGTTTCGGCAGTTACATTTCTTCCTCAATTGATGCTTCTTTTTATTTATTCTATAGTTTCCAATGTAAAACAAACAGGAATACCACCTTTCTAAAATTACTGCTATCCCACTGTCCTCCAATGTAACATTAACAGGAGGCAATATTCGCCAAAGCTATGAAGCATATACTGCCCTAAATTACATTGCAGTTGCTGCCCTGAGCTCGCACATCTTTGAACAGGAAGGCTCCCAGGGATCTCTCTCTCCGTTCTGACTGCACTTACTGCTTTAAAATATTTTTAACCCAGACACTCAAGTGCCAGCCTAGCAGCCCTTCATGCTAATCCTAGCCTGGGTGGCTGTTCTTAAGGGAAAGCATTCAAAAATCGTAGCAGTGCATCAACTTTGACCCTTTTCACTTAAAACATGAGACTTTTTTTTTTAAGGGGAAAAAAAATCAGATTCCAGAGGGAATCACTGAACTCTGACCTGCTTAAAATTAGTTTTGTTTTAGTGCCTGCGTGGTGACTCAACAGGCCAATTTTCCAGACACTTAAGACTTCTCTGCTCCTGAAGATTCCAGTTCAAGTCCTGGACTCGCTGCCTGGGGTCGGATCAGAACACTTTGTTCCATGGCTTCAGGCAGTGAATTCCCAGATCGCCGTACCCTTGCCAGATGCTGGCATGCTTGGTAATAAGTAGGGCTGTAACCAAGCTAATTAGATTATTTTTTTAAAATCTGTGAAGAGCTTTGCTTGCAATACATATGTTAGACCGAAAGAATTTCCCTTCAAAATTCAGCAGTCGAGAAATGTTTATATGGCTCTGATAAACATTTCACGATAAGCCGGATTCTTTCAGCAGGGAGGGGGAAGATGTGTACTTTGGTCTTAACAGTGCAGCAAATAATTCTCAAACAGGGTCTGGCTGAGTGTATCCGTCTCACTGGGAATAACTGATTTGATTTTTTTTAATCTGTCACAGGCATTACGAACACTAAATGAGTCACCATAGACTCCTATGCTGCAAAAAATAGCATCACAACGCTTCATTTGCTCTTCAACAGGACTTCAAGTGCAATGCCTGGTATCAAAAAGCCTTGTCAGTTAACAAATAAAAAAATCCCAGGAAATGAAACCCCAACACAGTCTCAGACCAAATTATTTCCTGCAGAAGGTTAACGCTACCCAGCAAAGCAAAACTCATCTAGGAGTAATAATTTTCCTCAATCTCAACAGAATTATTCTGTTTAATCTTATCATTAATGCTATTGCATATACCTTGTATGTTTCATCAAAGGATCTCAAATGATTTAACAAACAGCCTCAGAAATCTCCTGTAAAGTGAGGGAGTACTATTATCTCCATTTATAAGTAGTGAGGAATTAAAGCAAAAAAGATGCTAAGAAACTTTGGCCACAAGGCAATAAAGAGCCAGACCCAGAAACAGAACCTAGGTACTGGTCCATATTAAATGGCATCTGTTACATTTCCATCCCTGTTTCACAGCGATTATGGAAAGAAAAGCTATGCCAACGTCTGTAATCACTTATTTGACAGCTGCTAACCCAATGAACACAAAGGCAATTTATACACACTGCCCTAATCTTCCTGAATTTGATCACGTATGAACACAGCACTAGTACTTGTTCCAATAGAATTCTGGGGTTTTCGTAGAAAGAATGTAGCTTTCTTCCTTTTTCAGAAAGAAAACGAGCCACCAAAAGACAAGAGTTTTAACACACAGTCATCAATATGCTGTTCTCACAAATACAGAAAACGTAAAACAGTAATAACACAAACAATGATGCACACTGTTTTGTGTCAACAAAATGACTCTGTCTTGTGCCCAGAAAGCCCTCCTTCAACCTATACAAGAAACCTCTCAAGACAGACAGGCCTGGCCTTGCACCCTAAGAGACACTGGTCAGGACAACCAAAGAGAAAGGAAACTCTGTGACAAAAGAAAATTATGCTGTTTCATGAGCACCTTCCACATATTTAATCTTAAAATCTGTATGCCTCTGGTGATCGTAACTGCCATAGGACCCTGAAAATATCCAGCTAGGTTAAAAGTTGTAAGCCTGCTTCACTAGAAGCCAACCCACTGAGCCCTATTAAACAGAAGTAACTAGTGCATGATGCTCCATGGTAGATGGCTGACAGCATGGTTTCTCTGGCTGAGCACACCTACCAGAGCATCTCCACCACTGAGCCTGAAAATGAGTATGCTATTACAAATTACCACCATGCCTTCTCAGAGGAGAACTGTCACTGGATTAAAACAATGTGAGCTAACTAGGTTATTCATCACCTGCAAAAAATGACGCTGCTCAGAGCTTTTTGGATACAATGGTGAAGGTGAAGAAGGCTTTCTTCACCGCCTACACAGCCTGGGCTCAACTCTGCAAAATAAATTTGAGTTGCAGTCAGACTCAATGTCAGACTTTTGCCAGCTGAGCTCCCTCTCACTTCCTCAGTTTCAGGTCATCTGAATACCTTGACAACCTGTGAGGATAAATCAAGCACAGAGGGTGTTTAGGAGCTAAACATACACCTCAGGTGCTTCTATAAAACCTACACAAAGTTACATCAAAGCATCCCAAATCCTAAATCCTTACCAAATGTATCACACATTTTGGTAAGGGTGGGCAGTGACTTAAAATACAGCCGCACTGGTTATAAAAAATAAAAGGAGATGGAGTAAATCTGGGAGGAAAGCAGGACAGAATGCACACACTGACATTCTTTCCTCTGGAGGACAGATCAGTTGTGTGACGCTTCCCCTCACTGGGGTCTACTCTTTGAGCTGCTCTAATCTTAAAGCACATTAAGCAACACATTAATAGCAGCCTTCACTGATGTCTTATCTCCAGGCCAGAAAGGACTGCTAGGACCAGCCGGTCAGGCCTCCTGCCTGACACAAGAACCTCACCCAGTAATTCCCACAACGTGCCTGTAAGTTCTGGTATAGCACAGATCGATGGCCAGAGCCCACGCACAGCCCCAGTGGGAATACAGGTCCTGGTCCTCACCTGGCATTGAAAGCATTTGTAACTGAATACGTTTTTGCTTCCAGCCCGCCCGTCTTCTCTCACCCACACCAGCTCAGGACAGACGTGCCAGCAGCCCGGTGAAGAGACCCATGGCCATAAACCATTCCCACATACAACACCTGGTTCTGTCGCCGGATACCTCACAGTGTACGTTCCATGAAAACTGTTCATGTTACTGATTGTTTTTTAAGAAATTATTTACACTGGCTCTTTGATCTTTCTCAGCACTAGCAAAAATAAAGCTGCAACTCAGCAAAGGGCTTAAAGCATTTGCCAAATTTTAAGCACTTGAAGGAGGCCCGCTGGCTACAGTGGGGCTAAAGTGCTCAAAGTAACCACGTCAGGGCCAAAATCCCTGCACAGCCATTCAAAATGCATCCAAGGCTTGCGCTTTGCTTCTGGAAACTTTATTCTCACTTTACATATAGTCAAAACCTGACAAGAGCTCACTGTCGGATTATGCAGGAAATCTGCAAGTTTCACCAAGGTGTGATCTTATGCTTTTTCACACATTATTGTATCATGCCGCGCCAGAACACTAACGTATGCACAGTTCTAAAATAGCTTGCATTATTACAGCCCAGCACAGAGAATGGCACTGAAAAGCCAACACGCAGATCTCCAGAGATTTGCTCCTCAGTCACTTGCAAACTGATAAGGGGTCACAATTCCTTTCTTACCAATGGGGAAAAAAAATCAAAAAAAGAAGAAACAAAACAAACCAGACTTGGCATTCCAAAACCTTTTTTCCTGTTTCTCTCTCTTTTAAATGAAACTGTCAATTGTCAGATTTGTCTTTGGTCATGTCAGGGTGGGAGAATGGGATTTAATAACATTTAACTGACTTGCTATCAAGAAGGGAACATATTTTCTTCTCTCAAATTTGAAACCGACACTTACTTTCTTTTTTTTTCTGTTGGCCTACTTTCTTTTAAGTTGCTTTTCAATTATTTATGAAAATGCAATAATGCATTACTTTGCTGTGCAAATGTTTAGAAGAAGGAGATAGTGTCTTTCAAGTGAAAAAAAACCATACATGGTTATNCCCATCCCCATTTTCTTTAAACTGTGTGTTTGAGTCAATAAAAAGAAGTCCACAGCTCCACAGAAATACCCAACTCGTTGCTCTCCAAAGCTGGAGCTGTAACAAACAAAAGCTCTACAGGGGAAACTGTACAAGAGGCTGAACCAAAACCTATTAATACACTGAAAAGACTCCACACTTTCTGAACAGCAAAAAGAGGCCAAAGTCTTGTCCCACTAAATAAAGCAAATATAGGAAACTCTCAGTGTTTCACTCAGATTTTTTTAAAGGTTGGTTAGTTTTTTTTGAAACAGCTGGATTTGGAAACAGCTGTGTTCCCAAGCCCATCAAACACCAGTGAACACTGACTGCTGAACTTCCCTCCACAATTTTGGAAATCCCATGTGGATGTACGCTCAAGTGGCTATAGCTTCTGAAGGCTCACCACCTCGGGGTTTTAGCACCAACAAACTAAAACAAATAGCAAGGTCTGATGGCAGCGGGTACAAAACCAGGCCCATAACGCTTACCTCCCCTGTCTTAAGTTCTACTCTCACACGGGCAACTTTGGCCTCGTGAGATGAGTCATCACTATGACAGTCAATGGTGACATGGAAGTTCTTTCTCTGCAATACTTTCTGCAGGAGCCTCCCTCTCTCTATTGACAGAGGGTTAAAGCTAGCATTTGTATGTAAACTATAAACAAAGACACTATATATATTCATATTATTGATCTAGTATATCAAACCAGGAAAAAAGACCAGAAAGTATCATAAAATGAAGACAGATGTACTTAACAGCAACATAACACAAACTGAAATATAATGAGGGAAAGACAACACACTAAACCAAACCAAAAGCTGCACAGATAGGTTTCGGCACCTCCATCCAAAGGTTTTCAAGCCTCAACTAGACAAAACCACAGCTGACCTGATCTGCTGGTAGCACCAGTCCTGCCCATGCAGATGGCCTCCTGAGGTCCAACTTGACAAACACCCCTGGCGCTATGAAAGCGAACAAAACTGTACAAGGACTTAAGATAAGCCAATCTTTGCTACTATTAACCATTTAAAATGCCCTCAGTATCATTCCTTAAAACTGGAATCCACGTAAATCCTGCAGTGTCTGGAGCTCCTGGAAGATACCTCTCACTCGCTTGTCACAGTCCCTGCAGGCTTTCAGAACAGACAATGTTTAACAACGCAGGTAACTTAGGAAACCAACTCTTTTTTTTTTTTTTTCCCCTTCATTAGAGTGACTTAGGCACCTAAATCACCCTGAAGATCAACAGGGTACTGTCTGCACTACCTTCAAAAATGGGACTTGGGCTGCATTGAAATCTCACTTTTCTAACTGAACACTCACGTTTTGCTGAATTTAAATTAACTAAGCCACATTCCTAAAGTTAAGCCTATACTCAAATATTGTTCTTAATCAGGGCCATAAACCAGACCTCTACAACTCACATGCCATATTCTGAATTAATTACAACTGGACAGTGAAGACACAGAAACATTTCTTTAGGCTTAGAAGGAGCAAAACTTACGGTGTTGAGATAAAAATAGTTACATAAAGCTGTATAGTTACACAAGTAAATATTTTCCTTTATCTCATACATAAAACCACAGAATTTAAAACTAAGCAAAGCGAGAAGAAAAACCCTGCATTCTTAAAACTTTATACTACTGTGCAACAGCATTTTTCAACCATGTAGTCTCTTACTGCCACTTCTTTATGTTATATTTGTGTGCATTGCAGAGGTGCTTGGGTATATAACTGCTGCTGCTATTCACACTGCTGTATTCGTACCTTTACCTCCAATACACGTTGAAGGATTAGAATCTCCTGGTTTCTCCATTTTCTACCCCATTTCAGCTTGTTACTTCCCACTAGGAGCCACTTTCTGTACCAACACAATGCATTAGTTATTACAAGAACAGCGGGACGTGTAGTAGAAGGTGTAAGGCTGTCTTACTTCCCTCCCCGCCATTACTCCTCATAAAAACACACATATTGCTATCATTCAAAGGTAACATCTTATATAAAGCGAGATACTGGTCTAATGGCATTTTGCGAACGGGTGAGGAGGTAAGCATCCACGTAAAGTTCCCAAGCACACATTTTAAATGTGTTAGTAATCTACCACACGCATGCTTAGACAATCACATCCACAAGCGTTTTACTGAGCGGGCCCTGAACACATGCAGACCTGACTGCCCTCCTCCCCCCACGGGAGGCTGCCCGCAGAACACACCCCAGGTCACACCGGGGATGCACCGCATACATTTTTACGGTGCTGCTTTCCTCTACAGCACTTTCCTGGCAGAGGCAGGCCTTCAGTTTCCAGAACTGTCAATTGCCTTTCAGGAGCACTAAATTCACACATACATATTTGTACATATTCATCAGCATTTACTCATTTGTAATCTCTCATGAGAATTAATATTATTCCTCTAGAGTCGCAAAACTTCCATCAGCCCATGCAAACTGCTACTTACCTACGGCAACCCTGTTTATAGGAATGCCTCATTATATATAATTTCAGGTTTCAACCGGAAACCGTTTTACAGAATTGACAAGTACTTCAGTATTTCTACTCCAGCTCTGTCTTTTCTGACTATCGGCTGGAGGCACAAAACTGATCTCAGCAACAAGTTTTAGCGAGAACTAAAAAGCTCATGCTACGTGTGTTCGTACTGACCAAGTAATCTACACGTGACTTGCAAACCTGAAGTAATTAATTGTCCTCCAGTTGTTAATCTCAACCACAACGCACTTAATGCACCATGGTGCCACTAAAGAAACTCGCATTCCCAGGAATCAGAACAAATAATTTTGTTTTCTCAGAATCAGACTGTCCTGCTTCTGGTGACTACCTGCATACAATTAAAAATATAAAATCAATCTGAAGCACAGCAAAGAGCACAGTATCTCCTACTAAACACACTCTTCTTCCAGATTTGGATTTGTGATGCAGAATATTATGTTAACACATTCACTTTTCTGTGACTGAATACGCTTCTTATATATTTTGCATACCCTTCGTAGCAGATGCATTCAATATATTATTAAACAGAAGTGTAATTGACACATATATTGAATTCCTTGTTATTATTTATGCATTTGCCTATATTCTAGCATGAGAAGCATGATCTTTAATACCATGGCATAAGAAGGAATCTCACTTCAGTGAAAACACAGTTGTACGTTACTGGATGCACACATAAGGAGAGCACACAAAGAGCCACAACGGCTGCCTTTGCTTGGGAACCTCAATGCCTCCAGGCTCCTTCCAGAGTCAGTGGAAAAGGAGAAACTCCACCAGAGTGTGATCTGGTGGATGAATCACTGTTACAGAACAGGTATTTTCTCTGTGTTTGTAAAGAATTCTTTAATACAGAAGTCAGTATCTGCCTTTAATTTAGTCTGCTCTGAAATCACTTGAAAACCATTAATTTTCTATTTTTCTTCTCTTCTCTTAATGGTTTCTGAATTTTTCTCAGTATAAACCTGGTCCATTAGGACTAATCTCCTGCTAGAAGGTCGGTTATGACATTAAAATCGTGTTCCCAGCTAAGAAAAGCAACTCCTCCATTCACTGACCAAAGGCACGGACTTAGCCATATAACAGGTATTTTACTTTCTTTTTAAGCAAATATTTAATTGGTTAGCTGAGGATTACAACTGTGTCCCCCAGCCCTTTTCATTACACTGAAAGCTTACTCATACACAAGGATTTTATGGCAGTGTAAAAGGTAGACTCCATAATCCTAGTTTAGAAACTGAACCAGTTTAATTAAATGTGTCTTCAGACTGACTGCTACAAAACACAATATGGCACTCAGTTGAATTTAAACCTGTATACACTTTTCCCCTATAGAAACCGAAGATACTGCAAACCATATTTACATCTCTATCAGAGTCAGCTCAATGCTTCTGAGCAGAGCAAGCTTAACTGAATTTTGCCCCCTCTCCTCAAAAACGCGGGCAAAGCAACTTCTTAGAGCAGGAGGAGCCCTTATTGCCCAGCTACGAGCAGGCAACTTCACCTTATCCCAGCAGTTCTTTGCTGTACTAGCCAACCTTCTACCCTGTCTAAGCCAAAACCCAGTTCCTTATACTATGCTTATTAAAATAACTTTAACCCACAATTTTCAGGCAATTCATTTCCTCGAAATATAGGAAAACACTCTTTCTTTAAACAATAATCACAGAATACACTTTAGCTTTGTCACCAGGATTTCTTTTTATTTAAAAGAACCAACAGGAAATCGGGGAGGGGG
>VYZV01002431.1:61013-86564 GCA_013401275.1 Pandion haliaetus | reverse complement strand
CGTTTTTTTTTTTTTTTTTTTTTTTTTTTTGAGGATAATCGGGTATCTTCACTAGGAGACCATGTTTTCTTTTTCTGGAGTCCACTAAAATGTGTAATACCCAGCTTTTGCCATGACTGTTACAAAGGTTACAGAAATAACAATTGCTTTTATTACACAAACGGGAAACCCATCCCATCCAGCACTGGATGGGATGGGATGCGTAAGGGCAACCTCACCTCTGGCACTTTTACATTTTGAGTGTTTGACTGCAACCTGAATAACGTCTTTTGACCACAGTTTTGTGTGCATAATTTCCTAGGTTAGAAAACAAACCAACAGCAATTTGTTACGTGACACTGCACTCTCCGCCCCACTGTAATCTCTATCCCAGGCTGCTAAGCCAGTTGCTCTTTCCCCGAACGCCCTTCTCTGGTTCACCTCTCTTCTGCATTTATGTTGTGCAATTCATCTATTGCTTGAACAGTCTTGATTCACTGAAAGCAGAGGAAGGTAAAGGCTCCCTGCTCTCTGTTTGGGTAGTTGGGATGCAGCCTGCTGCATTCTGGTGTTGTGTTTGGAGCGAAGGTTGTCCTCTCTGGACATGCATGGTGCAGTCAGAATCTCTGAAGGACGTGGTTAAAATCGGTGCCTTCTGCCAAACTAATGCACCTGCAGTTTTTCAGAGGCCTGTAAGTTGGCCAAATCCAAGCCTTTTCTCATTGTGTTGGCAGAAAGCACGTCTCATGAAAACCTATTCTGTTGCCCATCTTGAAATATGGCTGTTAAAAAACGTCTTCCTAACTTTAAAAAAAATCTTTGGCAAAACACTGTATATCATTGTACTGGGTCTTCAATCTTATTGTTGAAAGAGAGCTATGGTTTCTGGAGAGTTATGATTTCATGCTGAAGTTTCCAGAACTAATTAGATACTCTGGAAATTTCAGCCTGCTGGAGGGGATGGGGTTTTGAGCTGAAAAATAAGGTATTGGCCAACTGCTAGAACAGACTTTTGTAGCAATCTAAGAAATATAGCAGCTGAGTAGTACCTGACTTTAGTTTGGCAATCCTAAAATTCTTTTTAAATGACAACTAACAAAACAGTTACATTTCTACAAGGAAAAATGTTGAAGTGGATAGGACTGCATGTTCAGTCGTTTTGATAAAAGGAAACAAAACAAAACTAGTCTTAAATGATTTGGGCTCAAAAAAATGACCTGAAGGGTAAATTGCAGAAACGAGTCAATCTTCTGCGACTGGTTTGCTGTCGGTCGGCGTAGGCTTATCTAACGCAGCAAGCTCCAAGCTTATTTAGGCGGATTGCAGGAGGTGTGCCCGGGAGCGAGAAGCAGTTAGGTATGAAGCCTGTGTCGCTCTGCCGGGTACCGGCTCTCAGCAGAGGTGAAGTCGAGAGGTGCGGAGATGTCCAAGCCCCTGTGGCCGCCTCTCCTTCCCCTCCCTCTGCCCCAGCCAGCTGTGAACCCAGCCGCTGGACAGGTGGTGGAAGGAGGGAATCGGGGCTGTATGCTTTCCTGCAGGTGGACGTAGAGTTATCAGATACGCTTTGTTTACCAAATGTTAATGGTTTCTTAAGGAAAGAACTCTGTGCTTTCTGGAGCAGAGTTTCATAACCGAGTGGAATTGTTAAAGCTCAACAAATTGCATTTTTAAATGCTGTCTCATTATGACTTGCATTGCTCAGGAACAGCTATAGCCACAGTGGCTTGAGGTGTGGCTGTAGAGCTAGTTTTTGTGGTCCTTGTGGATTATAAAATGGTTAAAGAAAGCATGTTGGATTCTGGTTTTTCTCTGAACTTTTAAAACCATCATGTTATTTTAAGGATGAAGTCAAGAAACACTTCCAACTGCATCACTGCCACTTTGCAAATGGAACTGACAGGTACGGCTCAGTTTTAATCAGAAAAATTAAGTATTACTTGATGCACTTATCTCAGTAGTTGTAAGGACAACATTTAATATGTTCTGGTCTTTTTCTGCTTCACTTGCACAGTCGGTGTGGAAGGCTCACTGAGCTTGAACAATGAAAGAAAAATCTGTCTCACCTTTCACGAGTTAAAGTTTAAACAGTGAGGGTTAACTATCTACAGACCAGGAGAAACAAAGGAGGTTTCTTAGCTTTGCACCTGTCAAATGCTGGAAATAATTGCTGTTCTAAAGCAAAAAACCCCAAACACAAGCTGTACAGCAGCTGCCAAGCCCAGTGTGTCGGGTGTACGCAGGTACCTGGGCCAAGCGGCTTGAGGAAGACGAAGCTTTTGGTGTGCAAGGTTGAGATGTGTTTTGTCGTGTGGAAACCACGGGATAGAGGTGTGGTGTGTGCACTGGAGGGAACAGCCGAAGCAGTCACGAGAGGCGGTTTGCACTTAGGCAGGAGGCAGCGAAAGCCTTGCTGTAACTTGAATATGGCTCAAAGCGTTTTTCCAACCGTCTCAGCTGGTCTCATAACATGCAGTCTCTCCCCTCACAGACCCTCCCTCGGTTATATCTTCAGGTCAGAGGTGTAGCCTCCCTCCACAATAATGAGCCATGTTAGGAAAATTATGCGTTTTCTTCACTCTAATGTAACAGGAATGAGCGAACGATGTGCTAACACTGTTTTTGTAGACATGAATTGGCCCCCTTGTTTTGCTGAAACTAATTAGCCATGTGGTGTTTCATATTACTAGAAATCCATTATTGAGTACTTCAAAATTGAGCAAAAAAAGATGCAGACAGTAGAATTTGAATGCTGCTCATGGTTTAGTTCAGCCCTAATTGGTAAGGTTTTTAAAGATAAAAAGTTTTTTGTGATTTCTGGAAGTTTCTCTGTCAGTTGCAGAACCCCAAATTGCAGTAACCCATTAGTATTGAAAGAAAATCTAAAACTTAAAATGATAGGGCTGGTAGTGATTTACATGTGGTGGGACTGAAAGCTGAATTACCCCCAGGAGTCCTTGGTTGAGGCATGTGTTCGCAGCAGCTTAAGCTTTATCCCCACAATTCATTTTGATATTAAGCTTCTTGTGTAATTTCATCTTTCCTTGGTCAATACAGGTAATTTTAGGAGGTTTGTACCTTTCAGCATTTAAAGAAAGAAAGTGAAATTGTACTTCTTCATGCTACACAAGGCAGTAGTAAACTGCATCAAGGTTTAGCACGGAAATAAGCTGTTAGTCCCCCTACCTCCACTAGTGCTTGCTTTTCTTCTATGGAAAATTGCAGTATTTTAGTAAGTAATGAAACATGATCTGTTTAGGTGGTCTGAGAACACCTGGACCCCTGAAGTGAAGTGGCCCAGTAAATATTGGCTCTCCATGTGGAGTTTCTTATTGTATCTTGGAAAGCCTGGCTTCTAGGGTGGACAAGAAGAGGAAACTGTGGGTTTCAGCTGCTGTGACAAGATGTGAAGAAAATGGCAGCTATGCTATCTAAAGGGTTTTTAGCTGTAAATGACCCAATTATAGGTTATTTGGGAACAAGGCAAATGTTCAAGACTGTGAAATCACTAGTATTCTACTGAGGTGCCTGGCTATGGCTTTGTCTGTCTTCTTGGGGCATCTTCCATGGAGTAGTTTATCTTTGAAGCTAGCATAAGTTTTAAAAATGAGGATACTGATAGAATTACTTGAGACAGAAAACTGTACTTATGTATCTAATTGTGTTTTGTATAAGCAGTGTCTAACAAATATGAATGAAATGAATTTGCTCTGTGAGGAAGGAAAGTATAATCAATTTTGTTCTAAGAGAATCGAGGAAGTAGAACAGACGGAGGTCCCATAGGAAGTTGGTGGCAGAGCTAGGAAATGGACCTGTCTTAGAGTCCCACTGCAGTGCTTAATCCAGCAGCATTAAGGTTTTTTTGACTCTTCTGTATGCTAGAGCTTGCAACCAAATCCAGTCATGTTTTTAAGGCTCTGAATTGTATTGCTTATTTTTACTTTAAAAAAAACCAAATCAGAACCAAACCCAAACCCAAACCAACACAAGAAAAAAAACTCCCAAAACCAACATGGGAGAAATTTCTTTCTCTTTGCTAACCTGTATTGAAGAGTCTTGTATTTGCTTCATGCTGAGAAAAAGCCACTGTCTTTTTACTGTAGGTTGCTTGGCTAGTATTCGTTAACATGTTAATCTTGTGCATCTTGTTAAACTGGGGGTTAAACTGATACAAAAGCTGTATGTAGACATATCTAGAGGAGCAAGGAAACTTGTGCTGTTGCTGGTCTGCGCAATCATGCGTCCCTGTGGCTGCTGGCTCTTACATCCTCTGTGTCTTGCTGGTTTAAGTCAGTTTGCTGTCTTTCCTTCACACGGTAATCCCTATAAGATGGGCATGTTGTGTTTCAATATGTTCATGCAATTCAAGGACAGTGGGAGTCCTGCTCTGCATTACTGCTGTTGCTCTGTGTCTCAATGCAGTGAAGTGAGGTGTGAAGCCACATAATCTCCTCCTCATCCTTGGCTGACTTTTAAGATTGTTATGTTAGAGAGCTCAAACGTGAGTCATAATTGTTCCCCTTCTCCATAGCTGTAGTATTTCAGTGTTAAGCAGCTTGTCTAGGTCTATGACCATACTTCCAGTTAGGTACGGGTGAAGCTTTTTTTTCTCCTCAGTTGTTGTTTTAGGACCACGTGGTCCATGTGCACCATTCCTGTGTTACAGTAATAAAAGGGCAGCCTTGCCTGTGTGCTGACACTCTCACTGCACCTACCCATGATTTTTGGTTATACAGATAGTAAATATCAGTTGAAGATTATTAATTTTGAATTTATGGTATTGAGCACTTCATGTCTGGCTGTTTGCTACTTGTTTTTTTACACAGAGAATTTATCATAATAGTCAGCTAGTCTTAATCTTTCCCACTTGTAACAGTGTAGGACCTTCCAACTCTGTGTGCTTAGGCAAAGATATACTAACTACATATTGTAAATCTTACTCTGTTTGCTAGGTTTTTAATTAACAGTGATAGCCTGGTCACTCTAAGTGGTTCTTTGAAGGTGCATAGTCATAATGCGTGTATCAGTGGGGCTTCTTGGGTGTTGATACTACTTAACATTTTTTTCGTTCATGTGGATGATGGGATGAAGAGCATTCTTACTACGTTTACAGATGAGACCAAAGGGAGGAGAGTGTTTGATGGCACAGTAGCCTGTGATGAGGTGGGACCTCAGCAAGCTGGAGGAATGGGCCAACAGAACCTCATGAGGTTCAGTGAAGACGTGTACCTTCCATAGAACAGCCCCATGTAACAGTGTGGGCTGGGAACTGATTGTCTAGGAAGCAGCTTTGGGGGGCGGAGGGGGTGTGGGGGTTGGTTGGTTTGTTTGTAGTTTGGTTTTTTTGTTTGTTTTTTTTTTTTAAAAAGAAAACAAACCTGGTGGACACCAGGTTGAGTCAGCAGTGTGCCCTTGCAATAATAAAGGCCAGCGGCTCAGCTGCATTAGCAAGAGTATAGCCAGCAAACTGATGGAAGCAATTATTCTTGCTTACCATTTGGGAGAGTGGAGCTGGAAAACTGTGCCCAGTTTTGGACTCATGAAGACAAAATGAGTATTAACAAGCTGGAGGGAATCTATTGAATGGCTGCTGAGATGACTGGAAGCTGGAGATGAGATCTCATTGCTGTCTTCAAGTGCCTAATTTATAGGTACAGAGAAAATAGAACCCAGATTTTCTGAGAGGAGCCCATTGATAGGACAGGAGGCAGTGGTCTGGCAGCAAGACTTTGGTGTAGTAATGGGAACAATAGCCGTAATAATTTTAGTAATTCTGACTGGTTATAAAGAAAAAAATGTTCATGGTGAGAGGGCATAAGTAGCAGGAACAGGTTGTCTGGAGAGGCTGGTATCCATCTCTGGGGAGTCTCCATCCTCGGATATGCTCCAAACTCAGCTGGCCAACTTTGGGTTTCATTATTAAGCAGGTGTTGGAACTAGATGGGAAGTTAAGGGGGACTCCGGAGATCCTGTCTGACTGGAGTTTTTCTATGGTTCTATACAGCTACCTTGATGAAGGGGTTTTGAAGACATCTTTTTATATGGCTATATTAACCTGTCTTATGCCAAGGCACATGTAACAGAAAACTTGGTTTTTGAGGCCAGAAGACTGTGCCAATCTAGCTCTGGAGTGTGTGTATTTATATGTCACTCCAAGCAGTTTTTTGGGGATGAGCTTAGTTGACTGTGAGCAGAAGAGGGGTTTTTGTTTTCTTTTGGGTTCTCTAATGTCAAAGAGCAAAGCCAACAAGAGCTGGTTTGGAAAACAATGCTCTTACAAATAGAAATGCTCTCAGTGACAAACTACTTGTTTGCTCACACAGCTAGTCTGGAGCACTGCTGTTTGTTTTTGTTCAAAAGTCCAGATATTTGTAAATATTCTCCTTGTCCTTTTCTTCAGAAAAGAGGGTAGCAGGACAGAAGCGTGTATACTTTCAAATGCTCTTATTATTGAGTAAGGCCAGAGTGCCATGTTTATAATGCTGGCTAGGAGGCAAGGTGGTAAAATTGAAAAAAAGTTAAGCAAAAAAAAAAGAGAGAGCAGGATCAGTAAACAATTATGTAATTGTTAACTGTTTACTGATATTTTCTTCCTAAAAGTACAATTTCTAAAGTGAAATTACTGAATCCTTAAAGCAGGAATTTCAGAGAATAATTTGCCAGTTTGCTGTTTTGAGATTTTTGCATCTCTAATGTTTAAGGGCTGTCCATCCCAATATCAGAAGAGAGTAGTAGCTCTGAAGGAGACAGTTTGACTAGATGACCATTGTAGGTCCCTTCCAACTGAACTATTCTAAAATATTCAGTACATCTTTAACCCTTTATCAGCTTGCTTCTGCCTGTATGGCTAGAGAATTTGTTTCCTTAAATGTTAACAGATATGAAAACTCTTAGTCCATGAAGTTGGTGGCTTTTATGATAGCCATTCCGTACTCTTTTCTGAGTCAAGGGTTGTCCCATCCTGTCATTCAGTGTTGTCTCAAGGTAAGCTCCAGTGTGTCTGAAATATAATCAGCTATTGGTATTGAATCCTTTGTTGTGGACTGATATCAAAGCAGGGGCTTTCTCAAGAACAACTTAGATTTTTATCTCTGTTCCTCCTCCATTTTTTGGTACTTAAAACTAAGGCTTAAAAGGGAAAAAAGTTAGTGTGTATTTGTGTATCCAGCCCTCAAGGACAGGTGGCTGATCTGATCTGACATGCACTTAATGATTTAAATTCAGTGAGTGATTGACAAGCTCGAGCTGAGGCTGTGAAAACTGAAAGCTGGCCTTCCACCTCCGTTTCCTTGTAAGCACTGTCAGACTGCAGCTGTGCCCCAGACTGCACTTTGGAGCCAGCACCTGTGTAATTAGCAACACGTATGTCCCTCTGAGAGGAGCAGGGATACAAGTAATTTGACAAGGGTAGAGAGTATGTGAGACTGTCCCTTGCTTTTTTCCTTTCTGGACTAAATATTGTATATTTAATAAAATAAAGGTACTACCATTTTTCTCACTTTTTCCCCCTCTATCTTTGTGCATGAAAATGCTTTGCTATAAAGTTTCTGGGCATTTGTACACTTTACTAAAGCATATCTACAGAATACAGTTAAAAAATTACTCTCTCTCTTCAGGATCAAATAAAGATATTTGTGTGGACCTCAAGCTACAGTCTAGGCAAGCAGTTTTAAGCCCTGTGTCCTGTAAGCAAGTGTCCTCCTGTTTTTGTCGAACTAGTGCATGTCTAGCCTTACAGCTGCAAGTGATAAAAGGCAACGTTGGACTGAATCTGCACAGGTGTGCAAATACAGTGTTTGCTTACTCTGTTTGCTGCAATCTGAATCATTCACTCCTCAAAGTATTTGTTTTCCCTGGAAAACTACATTGTAGTGTAATGTATATAACACCACATTAAATATCATGTAATAGGTCTGATCACTGCAAGAAAAAGGAGTGTGGTGGTTTTTGGGTATTTTGTGGCCAGGAAGACTAACTGTAGCTAACAAACTGCAAGACTACCCCACCTCCAGATAGGACTGACAAAACCTATGTTGAATAAACACTTGTGCATATGCCATTTCCACTGGAATTTTGTCTTGCTGTCATTACCTTGACTAGCGGTCTTGGGGAAAAACTTACCCTTGCTACGGCTTAAGAAATGCAAGAATTGCACTGATCGTCCCTGCAGCCAAGGCTGGCTCTGGTCAGTGTGTAAATACATTGTGGTTAAATGTTACTATTAGTCTTATAGAGGTTGTACTGTTCTGGTTTTCATCAAGTACGTGAACACAGTAAAATTGGAATGAGCTAGTTACCACTGGTAGGTGTGAGCAGCTGCCTGTCCCCTCCCTCCTACGACCTCAGCGTTACAAGGATGAGCCCTACAAGCATTTTCCTTTCCTCAGTCTTAGGTCCTCCTTGCCTGGCTCCCAGACTGAGGGTTGTAGAAGAAAGACCGAGATTTCTGCACGGGTTCCCAGTTAGGACTGCAGAAATACTGCCTTTTGGTTTCCACATTCCCCTTGCAGCCCTTGTTTTATAAACTCTCCTATACAATTTCTCCCAGTCACCAGAAGTTATTGTGTAAGTAACAATCATAGATGTACTCATGCAACACGGAGACATTAATTTCTTGACAAGAAAAAACAACTGGGCATTCACTTTTTTTTTTTTCTTAAAGAAATATAAGTGCTATTTGAATTGAAATAAGTACAGTCTTTTTTGGAGTTGGCTTGTGTATCTGACAGAGGAGTATGGTGGCGTCTTAATATAGCAAACACTTTATAATGTTCCATTTTATAACACTGCATTGCTAAAAGTGCTGTAGTGTGGGTCTGGATACCAGAACAGGGATACAAATCTCTTATTAAAATAACAATTGAAATGTTCCAGATAAAATATGTACATACAGGTGAGGAATTGAAGAATGTAATCTGGTATTTCAACAGTATTAATCTGTTATACATTTCTATTTATTAAATATCAAGTGTATTACACAACTATTTTTAATTATCCTTCTAAGCTGATACCTATTCTATTGGGATGGGTAGCTACTACGGTAAGAGGAATGGAAATTAATAGTGTTGTAAGAGGAAAGCAACAGATTAGAAGACAATCAAATCCAATACAAAATGCTGGTAACTGTTCTTTTTCTGATGCCATGTAATTTTTACATGTTGCACATGCAGAGGCACTAGGAATAAATTTCATCTGGTCTCAGATTACTAAATTTATTTTAGGAAACAAACCAACAAACCCTTAATGTATTTTTAGGGGCGTAAAAAGACTTCAGGCTTCTGCTTCTGGTTTTCCATCCCTTAGCCCTTTCTCCTAGGTAGTAAACTTTTTAGTTCATGGCCTCTTCACTTCTGCAAGTGGTGATGACCTTTATTTAAAAATAAGAAAAAAAATTTCAAGAAAACAAAACCCCAGATCAGACAGTACCTTGTAACTGGGGATTGGGGTTATTTTTAGGCATATCTGACTTCTGTCACAGCAGTTCAGCAATGTCGTATCACTAACAATATTACAAGCTACTATTAACCTTTGCAAAAGAGGTCCAAAATGCGATTTTAGATTTCAAAATAATAATGCCAGCATGATACTGGAAGATGTTTTTCCCCGAGTCCCTGTCTGAGAACACCCTCCTGGAGGGAGAAGTCGGGAGCATGGAAGTGTGGCTGTGCCTGGGGTGGCCTCTGTACTGTCCCTGTCCCCCATAGAATGACCTGGCAAGGAGTATTACAGTATGCAGTTCAGGTGCAAGTCTATTGGAATTAAATTACCAGTGAGAAATGCATTGAAGTAATGGAGTATTTAGTGCTTCTTTTTCTGTTAGTTTTCTCTTTCTGCTTATTAACACTAGCATAACTGTAATGACTGAATGTTTTTCTTCATTTCAGCTGAAGCGAGTAATCTTCCTTTATGGTGCACAGCAAAGTGTGTAAGCGAAACAATTCCTTCCCTGTTTAAGGTTAAAAGTAGCTGATCACAGTTGCTTTGAATGCAGACAGATAAGACAAAGAGCAAGTAAAAGTAATTAAAAAATACTCCATTTTAACGCACGAGGCACAGGTTGTGCTTTGTAGCTTTTCTCTAGAACCAGTGCTTCCCAAGTTTCTCATCTGAAACAGCAGGCGTTGGATTTTTTCCCAGAGCCCAGTGCCAACTCCCACCATGAAGTCGGCGCGGGAGGCCGACGGGGAGCAGGCACCGATGCTCCCGCGGCCGGCTCCCCCGTCCCTTTGCCGGGGAGGTGGGGCCCTGGCTCAGGTGAGCGGCCATCGGGGCTTCCCGGGTTAGTTGCTGTTGTTCTATAAAGAACTAGCTGAAAGATGGTCTGACTAGCAATAGTGCCATGTCCGTTTGTCGTAAAATGTTTGAGCCATCTGTTGCTAGAAAAACTACCCCGGTCTACCACCTGGTGTTTCACTGAGCCCAGGGATTTATTCCAGATAAGCACTGGTTTACTTAATAAATATTGAAAGGGAAGAAAATTGAGAACAGGGAGGGGAAAAATGCAATAGTTTTTCTCTGTTTTATTGAGTGCTGAATAATACCATTCGGATCATTGTCTCCTTCTACGGTTCGTGTGTCACTAAAACCCATTTTCTTTTCATTTTGGAAATTGAGGATGAAGAGTAACATTAAACAGATACAGCACTACACAGGGATTGGTATAAAGTTCTGAGCAGCGTATGATTTAATTTGGAGTTGTGGATGGCCACCTGCTGTACTTTTGTTCTTGTGGCAATCTGGCAAGTGGCTGCGCTGTTTTGGTGCTTTTATTTGTTGGGTATATTTGGAACGATCCAGGAGAGCTGCAGACTGCCTGGGCTGGCACAGGCTGGCAGAGAGCTTGGCTACTAGCCCCCTGAATGCAAAAAAACCCCAAACTCATAAGGTTTTTTTTCAGTAATCACAAAATATATCACTGTGCTACTACCACATACAGGTAAATTATGACTTCATCATAGGCCAACTTATTTCCCTTTGCTAATCTTTAAAATAAAAAGGACTGCACTACTCTGAGGTGATATAATTCCCCATGCTGTGCCAGCGCCTGGAGCTGTATTGCTGGGGTCACAGGGGGGTGCAGGAGTAGTTGGCTTCTGTTTGGAGGTGTTGGGAACGGGCTCAGCTCAGGGAAGGACATGGCTCCTGACATGGGGTTTGTTTTGTTGGTGTTTGTTTGGTTTTTTGTTTGGGTTTTTTTTGTTTTTTTCTTGGTTTTTTTTTAATTCAGAGTGTTTATGATACGTCCTTCAGAGAAAGCAAGTAACACTGTGTTCTCCAAGTCATTTGGATAAAAACCCCAGCCTAGATCTGGCAGCTGCAGTCTGCTGGTGTAACCCTCAGCTTCCTCCCACTTTATTCTTTCACAGGCAAGTTTTGGTGCCCCCAGTAATGTGCAAAATGAATGTGGGAATTATTTAAAAGTTAATAGGTTTGTAATGTTTTTACTTTCTGTTTTTTCATCTAATTAGTGTGGGATTTTTTGAGGTTGAGTATTGGTTAGAAAGTCGAAGGATGGGTGGGAAGAAGCACCTGGTTGTGTAATTTTATGAAGACTTTATCTAAAAGCACTAGATGTAGAATAGTTTTATTTGTGGTGTTTTATGTTTAAATATATATGAGAATGGAGAAAGCATTTACAGCAAAATAAGCACTGAAGGAAAAGTATACACACCTGAAATCCTTCCATTGCAGTAACATAATTAGTTTCAGTCTAATGTTTTAGCTTTGAAATACATTGGCAGTATTTTGCAGCCTGTATTCAGATCCTGATAATGTAAAATTAGTCATCTTCATTTAGTTGTCCTTTAGGCTACAGAAACAATGTGATTTTTGACTATGGAGACTAATACTCTTTTCATAGGAAATGCAGTCAGAGACAGTGAGGAAGACAGTACAATACATAGTCCTATTGACCTTTGAAAACTTACTTGTAGTTGCCTGTTGTGATTTTTTAAAAGTGCATTATTGACAGATTTCTGTAACTTTAAAAGCAGCAGCAAACTAGTGTTGTGGGGGTTTTTGTGGTTTGTTTTTGTTTGTTTGTTTTAGGAGTTCTTGCTTACAGGGACCAAAAAAAGAAAATTTAAAAAAAAAAAAAAAAAAAATCATGTGTTGAGCAACTATCAAAAATGCATTCCTGTGTCAACTTGTTAACTGACAAATGCTGGCCCCTTGTATTCTTGTTTCCAATGTTATTTGACACATCCTGGAATCTGCTGAACTTGAGTCAGTTCTGTCTGCACTGAACTGGTAGGCATTTAAGTAGCTTTCAGCTCTTGTGTGGATATGGATTGTATAAACAAATAATGTTTCAGGCTTGCATAGGATGTCAAGGCATTTCATAAATTGCCCATTAGAAGTTTGGAAGTATCACATTTGTTAGTTAAATCAGATTTTGCCCCTTGCCTGTGTTCCTGCTGTGTGCCCCATTTCCTAGCTTTGGGAAGCAGTGGGTGAAATAAGTGGCTGTGAGAACGGGCTTTTGATGCTTCAGTGCCGGTGGTTACAGCTGTATCTGCAGTAGAAATACTGTACCTTGAATTACAGCAGCTCATCAAATACTGACTAAATCACTCTTTAGGGCCATCTTCTGTAACACAAGACAATGCAGCCATGGTACCTTGGCTTGTTTCAAAAGGAGTTGACTTTTGAACTGGAAGCAGTCAGCTGCAGCAAAACCCTGCCCTGCTTCTCAAGATAATTTAGCACACGTGGAGTGTATGGGTGGTATGGCTGGGCTGGTCCCAGTGCTTGCTGTAGCCCCTTCAAAGCTCGGTCGGCTTGCTTTTTATAACTGGTCTGATAGCATGGCTTCTGCAGCCCCCATGTTTTGGAGAATGATGAGTTTCACACTAGGGACTTGAGTGCACTAAAAGTAGCAAAATATTGTTGTGGAAATAAATCCTAACTGAACTCTGTTTCTCACAGCTTGAACTCATCAGTTTTCCTTAAAATGAAAACTGAGAATATGTTCAAATAGGTAAAAAGTTTTTGTGGTAGTAGTTTTGTTTTGTTTTGTTTTGTAAACCATGAGTATGGTTGGGTGCAGTAGAAGCATAGTATGGGTAAGATACTAACATTTTAAGATGTAGGCAGCCAACATTTCTGTTGGCAGAAAAATTGATAATTTGCTTAAATTACTTGCTGAAAAAAACCCCTGTGTACTAAGAATTATTTCAGCTGGAGAAATATATCAAATGCTCTTGAAGTGCACTGGGGTGGATATGGAAAAATGTGCTTTACTTTGACTACAAGTACTTGATAACACAAAAATTATTAACAATTTGACAACACAGGCCCATGCCTTGGTTCTCTAGTGCTGAACTGTAACACTAGTTTAAAAATGTCAATCTGATTATTTTGAGGAAGAAGAAATAATTGTGAAAACTCTTCCTTTTGGTTGATACTGACATCTTGGAAGTGGGTAAGTCAAGTTAAATTCACACTTCAGTTAAATCCACAGTCTTTATTGGAGCAGTATGTGTATGAAGACTGTATGTTTGATGCATGCTCAGCATCTTTCAGGAGAATTTACCATTGAGAGGCCGTGGTCAATTTATCTGAAACACACTGGGAAGAGTACAAGCAACATGGCTGGGCTCAGCTGGACTGTTCTGGTGTGTAAACATTGCTGATAAACTTAATGGAGTTGTTGCCGCACGTGGACTCAGTAAGGAGATCATGCCCATCTGTTTGCTGGGTGCTTCTCTGAGTTTTTCCTCAGGTTGTTGTGACTTTTCGATCTGAGACCCATTGAGCTTGAAGTCTGGCCTCAGGGATAGGAGCTTGTCAGCTGGCTGGAGCCAGACAATTAACAACTCCTTTGCTCTCTTAAGTATTTTTGGTATTTTTCTCTGGAAAAGAGAATGTCTCTGACACTGTGTTATTTTCTAAAAGGTTTCTTTGATTTAACCTCGTAAAGTTAAATCAGTCATGTGAGGCAGGTAATACGCAGTCCAAGTTATTTAAAACCAAACTCACTCTCGCTTAAGTGCAAAGAGTTTCGTCTGCCCCTCACACCGTATCAGAAGTGGCATATTGAGGGAGATTGGTTACTCATCGCTTTGAATGTTTGCCAGTCATCTTTCTGAGACCAAGGGTTTGTGCAACACTCGGGCAGTGAAAGTCTGAATGTGGTTCATTTCATGTTAGGCAGTTTTTTGGCTCATGTGGCTCCAATGTTGTAACAGGCTTAAAGGGAAAGCTTTGTCCACTGAACTGGAAAAAGTTGTAGCCAGTCTGTCTCTTGCTTCCCACCATGTGAGGCTGGCTAAATTTTGACAACAGGATGGTGGTCTGGATTTTGGAACGTGGTTTTGGTTTTACTGCTTGAGTGACTTTGAACAAGTCACTCTTTACTTTTTGGGGTTGTAAAATTGCGATAAAGAAGGATACCCACCTTGTGGATATGAGATTAGAAAAATGCTTCTTGAACAAAACAAAGGATTTATGATCCTTGGAAGAAAGCTTATGTGTAAAATGCAAGGCAGCATTATTCTGAGCTTTTTTTTTTTTTTCTTTTAAGAACAAGATTATTCTAGTATGCAATGGGATAGTCAGCTCTTAGCATATCATGACATGCTGAAACATCTGTCTGCTATGTATGCTTACCAAGCTAGCTTCCACTTATGCATAGTGATACTGAAGTAGAGCCTTCTGGTAGGGGTCTTAGTGAGCCAGAAGGGTATCAGGTTATTCCCAGATATCGTGACTTGTCAAGGGATGTTTCAAGAGATGTGTTTTGTTTTATTTTATTTATTTATTTATTTTTAACAAGGAATGTATTAACTCTTATTGTGCAGCAGTTAACTCTTTTACAAACAGTGAAATTCATTAAACTTACAGCATGCTGTAGGTAGCTGGGAAGATAATTATAGCTGCCTGGTTGGGAACAGACCAAATAGCCTTCAGAAGGTGGGCTTTTCAGGTGCTGACTTGATTATATTTCCACTTGCCTCTGGCATGGTTTCTAGCAGATTTATCTCTTTTCTCTCTCTCTTTTTTTTTTTTTTTTTTTTTTTTAAAATTATCATGCCAGAAAACAGCCTTTAAAATACGCAATTTTATGTTAGCTTAGCAGTTTCCCCATCTGTCCCACCGTTCAAATTTGAATTTATTAACTCTTCCAAAATAAGAAGTTCATGGCTTCCATTAGTACACCTGTATTCTCTAATGCTGAACTAGCAAACTGGGCAGAGAAAGTCCAGACTACTGATTTTTGTATCAAGATTATCTGTGTGTATTCTCTGTATGTGTAGATAAGTCTGGTGAAAGTTGCAGCTACAATGATGACTGCATCAAAACTTTCACTGCAAACAATTGTGCAAATTTTAAAGTGCTACAATTGCTGTGCTTTTTTCCTCACTAAAACTACTAACAGCAGATTGCAGAGTTCTCGCTAGAGCTTCAGACAAACTTACGGATAAGGCGGCCAAATCCTTCTTGCACTGATGTTAAGATTTCAGCTTGGCTGTTACTGCAATGTGTAAATGCAAATTTATCCAGAAGATGACCCATGCATACATAGCCAGACATGTGAGCTGACCACTGATCTGTTGGTCACCCTTTATTTTGCAAGCCAGAATTGCTTATGGTCAAGAAATGCATTCTTTCCTGTTCCACCTATGCCCTCCCTCCATCTCTTGTATGTTACTTGATGGGTCTTCTGTTTATTCTCCTATTTTCTCACTCAGTTGACTTCTGGGAAATGAAGACAGAAGATCATGCTTTATGGAAGTAAAATAAAAGACCTCTTTTTCTGCTCTCTGCTTTCTCCTTAATGATAAACCACAAACTCTAGAAAAGCAGATCTCTAGAGGCCAGCTTTTCAAATCTGTCGGGCAAAACTTAAGCACTTACAAGTTCCCGATTAGGCACAGGATTTCACGGTCGAGATGAGTAATTATGCTCTTCACCTGAATTTTTTTTCCTTAAGGGTTTGTTTTCAAGCAACACGATCCATTTGAAAATGGTCACTGCTGGGTATGAGTCTCAGCAGATGGCCCCACTGGCAATTTCAGTTTTGCATATGCACCAGTGGTGTGTTGACTTAATTCAAAGGGTGATCATAGCTTCTCTGGTTTTTAATTGCTTACCTACAACAAATCATTATTATCAATTTTGGCCACTCTGGAGTGGGAGTGAAGAGAAGGTAGGAGACAAATGTACGACAGAGGTTAGCAACTGGATAAAAATTCTGCATTTCTGCAAGTTAAAAACAAACAAAAACCTGTCTGCCGATGGGGTCAAAAGGAAATCACTCTGGCCGCCCTTTCTTTGAGTTGTAACAACTTACTGTTGCCCCTTCAGTTGAATTCCTCATTAGGCATCTGCTCATAGTCTCTACTTGTTTGTATTTTGCTCTGAGCCTCATCATTTTCTTGGAGTGCAGACGGCTCTTGCTCAGGGGCTGGGCTGGGCAGGGCCAGCTCCCGTGCAGGAAGGCAACCAACCACCACCACAAAACGCACCAAGAGATTTTGTTGTCTTGTGATCATACACAGGGAGTAAATACGTTTCTTTGTTCAACAGCAGAAAGCACTTAAACTGCACTGTCCTTTCAGTTGGCAAAATACAGCACAGGTAGAGAAAGTAAAAAAGCTGGAGTGAAGGAAAGTAAGTAGTAAGATGGGAGGATCTGGGCTTTTAGGCAGTGGGCTCTGTGGGCTCGGGTAATGAATTGCAGGAATGAAGTCCATGCTGCTTTTGGTTGCCTTGCTGTATGTGTGGCACTAGAATAGGAACGCAGTCCCTTTATATTTATTCAGTAGTTACATGAAGAATGCATTTTGAGAAATTGGTAACTTGCACAGTGTGCTTATACTTTTGAGATAAACAAATACATGGTAATTTAATTGTTCTGCAAGATATTTTTTGTAATCATTGCAGGGCTTAATGTTCCTTTTCTCACAGCACTGCTTTTATGTAGCAAACAATTTCTGTAAAACATCTGCGTCTTAATACATACATGAGAAGTCCTACTCTGTTGACTTTAGTTCATGAGAGTTGTCTCTTATCACACACTTACTGTTCTTTGTCTTAGTTTTATATGTAACTTGGAAAAATGCTATGTGTTGAGTGAAGCTACTTGCAGTATTAAAACAGTGGTAAGTAATTGCTGACAGACCCAGACCTTGATTAATTTAGAGCAGTGACTTCTTTGGATGGAAGATGGGGTGTTTTTTTGTTCCTTCCCCCTTTCTTCCTTTAGTGTAGAAGTGGATGAAATGTTGCAAGGGTTGGAATGGAGATCAGATGCGTTAACAGAGAATGCTGTTGACTTAGGTAGATTAAAAGATCCACAGTAAAGACTTCAGGTATAATATTTCTTCTTTTACTGCCCCTTCAGCCCACTTCAGCCCCTACCGAGATACGTGCCACTGTAAGAAGTGGATAATAACTAACCAGATAGGTATGACGAGATTTAGTATTTAAAAGAGCACTTGAAAATTTAAGTGAAAGATATTGTGTATTACCTAGACATACTCTATTGCTGCTGGAAAAGGAATATTTCCATGGTCTTCGTGTTGTGTCCGTGTCCCCCCACCCCGCCCTGCCAATTTTCGGATGTTAATGGTATAAAATACAGCGTTACAGAAGGTATTTGGTAGCTGCACTAGCTATATCCCTGTAGATAGAGTCTGTACACCGAATTGCAAAGGCTCACTGCAGGTTTTTTGTTTGTCAGTCCTTTCTTAAGCTACTGCTGACTACTTAAGACCCTATTTTAAGGGGAAGGAGAACACATGAGAAGCAACACAATTCAAATCCAGTAGGTGCCCTTGATTAGTACAAGAAGAGTTCAAGGTCTCTTAAATTTGTCTAATAAACTTAAGATAATAAATCAGATCATAGTGTGTTGAACATAAGAACATACTAAATGTGCAAATACGTACTCACATGACCTCTTATTTTGTTTACTGTTTGAGGTTGATCTCAGAATTTTTTTTCCCTGAGGCTAGCTAATATATACAGTACTGTTGAGAGGTTATCTGAGGGATAGCGGTTTTGTTTTCATATAAGATTTTACAAAGTACTCTTCCACTCCACATTGTAAGTTTATTCTTGGTTTATCTATAGTCTGATAAAAGGGTTCCCAGCTCACAACGAGTTTCAGATGTAAACGCTTCCAGGTCTGAGCTGCTGAGCAGCGTTCCAGAAGCTGTCCACTCTGCAGCCAAGGTATGGGGTTGCTCCCCTCCTTGTTACTATTGTAAACTGCCAAACCGTTTGACACGGACAGATCCACCTTGTTGTGAGGCAAGGAATTCTGTCCCGGCTTATGTGAATTATTCAGCTGAGACCCCATCAGTCAGCCCACAGAAAGCTTCACCTTTGAGGCCTCAGTTCTAAAGCAAATCGACATAAATTAGCTTCTACAACAGTGCAATCCTAATGTATCACAAGTCTTGGGGAAGAACACAAATGCTGAAAATTTGCATTCAGAATAATAAAACGGTTGATTGCTGGTTGTTTAAAAGATCTTTCTGATAAACTAGAAATTCTTATTTCGGCTTTTGTATGTCTTGCAGTATTACTCTGGTATGTAGCATAACTATACTTTTTAAAAATGAGGTAATGTGTTTGTGTTAAGAAATTACTTTCCCCCCCTTATATTTTTCACTGTTTTACACTTGTGAAAGTATGTGTGTACATAATAAATACTGCAAAAGGAATATTTCTAGTATCTGGTACTTCTTATAACTAAAACTTTACATATGCCACGATTTTTTTTTAATGTGGTAGTATCTTCATGCTTCCCCAGATTTCTCAGAGCTCAATTTAGTTCTTAACTTACTAAGCAATACTCTTTAGTGAATCTCTGTTGCTTCGGTACTTAGGAGCTTTTGTTTTGATAATGATGTCTTCTAATAGCAGAGTTCAAGATCAAATGTTGACCTTCATAACCATAGTTCAAAATCATCTGATGTCTGTCAGGAGTCTTTAGCCTGTTCAGCACATTCAATTTATTGTAAGTACTGCTTTGATAGAAACGAGGCCAAATTTTCCGGAGGCTCACTTATATAAGATTGTGTCTTATGTGGACTGGTTTTCCAGCTTTTATTTTTCCCGCTTGAGACAGAGTGAACTTATCAGAAGTCTTTGTGGAAGTAATGGTGTCTGAAATCCTGCATCAATAACCCCAGGTTTCTGAGAGGAATAACATGAACTAATAATATTTAGAGAGTTGATGGTTGGCAATTGCCCTCCTCTAGTAGAGGTGGTTGATTCTTTAAAATACTGAGTCATAAATGTTGTGTTGGCTATTCAAGAACATTAAATCATTAATTGAAACTGTGGTTTGGGATAACAGAAGTAATAAAAAGATAAACTTTTTCTATTGGGGCTTATTTACCTGTGGTAATTTTAGGTTTTGTGCAATTTTTTTTTTTTTTTTAAAGCAAGTTATTAGAAACATTGCTGCTCTGCTGCTTCTAGTTGCTGCAGGTGGTGCTTAAAAATTCTTGATACCATACAGTGGCGTTTGTGTTTCTTCTGAAAGGGTGTAGTGTCTTTAGATTATTTTCTAAACAGTGCTTGTTAGATGCATGTTAGAAGTACCTGGGAATATTTAGCTGGTTAGCTTCTCAGGCACATAATTTTTAAGGCAAAAATCAGATTTTTCTTACAAAGCAAATGACTTGTTAAATAGCTGGAAAACAGCAACTGAACTTTCAGGCTGTAATTCTGTTAGTTTGTTCTTTACCAAGAAGGCTTTTTTTAAACCTAGGACAAACAGTAATTTCCTCAGCTTCCTAAAGAAAGAAGTTTTCTTCTGTCTTCAAGTGAAGCCATGATCTGTGAAGATTTTACAGGAATTCCTTAGATTCGTACCATATGACTGTATGATCTTATTTTGATATAGTTCTTTTACTGAAATTGGTAAGACCCTCTCTATTTTCATGGCGTTACCATAGCAAACAGCAGTGATTTTCAGTAAAACTGGGAAGCTCACCTGCTTCCCTCCCCCCACCCATGTCGAGGAGTCCTCATCCATAGTAATTTCTGTTTCACTCTTCCAGGAAGCATGCTTGTAAACAGAGATGTATCTTGCTCCCCCTCCCCATTGATTAGCTTTTACTGGGAATGCAAACAAACTGGTTTTGCTATTTTTATATGCAACAGATGGGCAACTTCTGCTAGAGTGAGATTTGCTTGACAAATAGGAGTTCAGTGTAACAAGGTGCCTTCCTACGCAACTGTTTGTCCCTCTGACCTGTTTGGACTGTTTATCTGGTTTCCAGACTGAACAGTGTTTTTCAGAAAACTTTAAACATCGCATTTAAGTGCGTCTATTTTTACCATAAGCATTGTTCTACCCAAAATTAGATGATATTTATTTTTGAACTGACTGTGTCCAGTAAAGATGAAATCATAAATGGATGAAGCTGGGTCTCTTCAGTGGGAGTTATCTCAGTGAATAATGTGTTTAACATTCAGAAAAAACTAAAGAAACAGGTAAAATTATCTAAGAAGAAAAATTTAGACTAAGTTGAGACTTGTGTTGAAACAGTTCCTTTGCTAGTCCACAATTCTGTAATCAAAAAGGGTGGGGGAATATGGGATAAAGGTCTAATCAGGTGATGTTAAGGCAGCTTTTTTCTGATAAATGTAGGAAATGGGGGCGGGGGGCGCAAAGTGGAAAATGATACAAAATGAGGGTTACGTAGTCTAGATTTTTGGCAAAGAGAAGCTAATGTTATTAAGGGAGTATCTCTGGCGGGGAGCCCTAAGACTAAAGGGAAGGCTTTGTACATTAGAACTAAAAGGAGATCCTACCAATTTTGAAGTGGCACTGAGGATATACTAAGGAAGTACATTTATTATATATCCTTAGAATGTCCTATGCATATTTATACAAAGTGCATAAAACTGCTAGCTTTTTTAAATGCTATAAGCTGTGGTAATAATTGATGGATTAACAAATCTTGGAATGTTGAGAAAATTCCATCAGACCAGGAGAATGCTAATGTTGGGTTAATACTAAAAGAAACAGTAACAACAACGAAGCATGATGCTTCAGCCTGTTATTTTAATCAGAAGCTCTCTTTATCATAGAGACAACTGTATGCTAGGCAAAAGATATGAGATCATAATTTATAGTCCATAGGAAGGAAACTGTTGTTGATAATTATGGAAAAAGCATCCAGTGTTGCTTGGGCTTGTACAGAACTGCCAGTCTGGTATTTATGCTCTTTCTGAAATACTGGCCAATGGTCACGTGGCAGGTAAAGTGCTGCATTTATAGAAGGAAGAGTACATATACCTGGGGAGTCTGAGAGCAACAGGAAGGAGAATACAGGCTTTCAAACGGCTCCCAAGCACTTTCTGTGGTACAGTTAGGAATTGAAGTGTGTGTTGTGTGGGTTGGATAAATTCTGGAAGAAGATGGCTGGATAGATACTGACTGTAGTCCATAGCCTCAGCAGTGATTTCTCCAAATGGTGCTGTACGACTTCATTTTGTAGTAACATACAGGAAATACTGTTCTGGGGAAACTTGGCATCTGGATCAGTTTCTTTTCAAGTTATGCATCCCTTCTATTATGTCCAGCTTTGCAGAAAGAGAATTCATAATAAAAATCAAAACATTTTGGGTTGTATTGGTCAATACTAAATCCAATAAATGTGTTGCAAATTCTCTAATATCAGGATGTGGGATACCAATAGAGTGGGAAAAGTTTCTAAAGTATTAGTCAAACTGTATAGTAGGTTGAAAATGTGGAGAGTATCGTTGCCCATTTTGATGTTAAGGTCAAATGCACACGGTTTAGAATACAGAACATGAAATGAAGGAGCTGGCTTTTTAAAATTTATAACTTCTGAGAGTTATGTGCAAAAAATTATTCATGTACTTTTAGAGCTTGAGCAGTTCTATTGAATATTACAAGTCATTGTGAACACCACACATGCTCTGTTTTGTGCTTTAAAGTTGATAAAGCTAATGTATGAATAGTAAAATATTTATCTGCTTACTTTTTCTTCTGGGTTACTTTTTAAAGCAAAAGCTGTTAGAGGCACAGTTTGAGATGTTTGCTGCAGCAGATAATTCTTTTCTATTTTTGTGTTTTCTAATTTGGTATCTGTGTTACTGACATTGTGATTTTCTGATACTGAAGACATTTCAAACTGGGTGGAAACACAGTTTATCCATCTAAGTGTTATTTTAGATACAACTATTTTTGTAGGGAGGGAAATAATTTAGAAAATAAGTATAATAGCACAACATCTTTTTAAGCTAACCTTACTTTGCATGTTGAGTCTTGTCTGAGCCTGCCTAATTCCCATCAGGGGAAGATGCTCTTGCATATAAAATCTGATAGCTTTTTCAGAAAGTGGCAAATACTGGCAGAAATCATAGAGTAAGTGGGTATTCTGTAAGTTGATATGTATTGTGAACGGAGGCAGAAAATAAGAGTAATTTTTGATATGCTCATGGGAGTAGGGACGGAGAATGTAGCTGTAACAACATTTTAAGGAGAGTGCATTGGGAGTGAAGGCTCTTAAGTCTTCTGAAGGTCATCAGAGTAGATCTGGCCTTCACTTGACCCATCATCAGGGCATAGAACAGGGTAAGAGCTTCAATTTAATAAAAATAAAAAAAGGCACAAGTAAGCAGTGCAGCGCTGTCTAGCTCTATGGAAAGGGATTATTAAAACTAGGTAAGCAACACAAGATGTTCACTCTTTAGTGTTTCATACTGTTGAATGTAAGATACCTTAAAAAAAATTCCATCGGGTTGAGCTGCTGGTAGCAGAGAGATGCAGAACTTACCTTTTTACTTCTGTAATTCTGTAATGTATTTTGAAATAAGTATGCATGTAACATATTTAAGTATACGCTTACTGTCCCTTACTGAAGAATTTAACCAGCCTTCTGCTGATATAGGTGGGCTTATGTCCTACAGATATAGAGTTCTGTATTGTCTTAAATAAGGTTAACACACACTTTGCTCCCCTGAGTGCAAGAGAAACCTGGAGTGTGTTGTCTGCTAGCAAGAGACATGAAAAGTTGGTGAATGGGGCTCAGGTTTTGAAAGGAGCTTCAGGGAGCGTGGTGCTCAATTTCCCAATTTGAGCTTTATTTAAAAGAAAAGTTCTGACTTCCTTTGGCACCTGTTTAAAAACAGGCTTCTGCTTGGTGACAGGGGAAGATCTTCCTGTGTGTAGACTGTTCAGAATAAAGGCTCAATCACTGTTAGAATTACCTATTTAACATTTTAAATCTTTGCATATAGGCTATGGTAGGAAAAAATCATGATGCTTATTAATGAAGTGGTATTTAAAAGAAAAGATATGATACACTTAGTGCAGTCAGAGTCTGACAAATATACTTGAGTCACTGTGGAAATTCAGAAGAAAAATATAAGCAAATTTCAGAGGTGTAAGTTGTGCAGTTAGCACTTCTCCCATCCTCTCAAATTCTGCAGTCTGAGAACTGTAGAACAGAATTGCTTTGAAACTCCTGGTAGGAGCAGATGGATTTTTTTTTCCAAAGGGCACGAATCTGTTGTACAAAGAAAGTTTGGAGCCCCAGGAACATGCAGCCGGAGTCTGCCACCATTTCCTGTACAGACCTGTGGGTGATTAACTCCTCAGAAATGGGACTGAGAAAAAGGTTAGAGAACGTTACAGAAACTTTATCTGTAAAGAACCTAGCTCATTGTGCATAGGACTTGGAAAATAACCTTTAAAAATTATTCATTGCTCTCATGATAGATTATTATCTTTAAAAAGCCACTCATCAATAGCATACTGCAATGAGGCCTTTCGCCCGACATTCCTGATAGCTGGGATGGGAGATAAAACTGTGAAATCTTGGTAAAGTGTTATATGTGGTTTACTGTGCTCAAATAATTACTGCTGCTGATTATGTGCTGCAAACTTAGTACTGTGTAGTATTAGAGTCTGCTTATTCTTCAAAAATAGAGTATTCCTTCCATGTGTATGTACAGGTAAAAAGGTGCTGTAAAGATGGTGGTATTAATCTGTGAGAGTTAAAGTTTCTGGGAAATTCAGAAGGAAAAAAAGGGAAATAGAGCTTTGGGCGTACAGTAGTTGTCATGTGCATATATATATTCAAGCCACATTGGATTGCTGTTTGTTAGAAATGTTCAGTGTTAAGACATAGGAGCTACTGTTTGTTGCTTGAATCCTTTAAATTGTTCTGACCTTTCAGATATGCATGTGACCTAAAACTTTCATGAGCCCATACATTTATTATTATCCCTATGAAATGCCTGGCAGTATATTGAACTTGTCGATTATCTATTGTAGAAACTACTAGAATGATACCTTGGTTATTTTAGGAAACATTCTTAGGCAAGCTAATATGCTTAGAGAAATTGCCCCTCTAGCTCTGATAGAAGTTACAATTTTTAGCTCTTTAAATAATACATTTTGAACTAGATTTAGATGACTAAACCAGTGTTAATTTCTCAGAGCTACTTCTAGGGCTTGTCTCTTTCTCTTCCTTCTCTGAGCACCGCCACTGCAAATGTTTTCCCAGCCATACACATCAAAAAGCCTAAACCAGAATGGAAGCAAACATGCTGCATAAATTGTTAGTGACGAGCAGATGTAGCTGCTCTGATCAGTCCCACCTCACAGTGGGAGTGCACTAAAGCCATCTTACACTGCTTGATGCACTTTCAAGCTTCCTGCTTTCTAATAGCATTTTCTCCCTTCCCGTGCTTAAGCATCAGTGACAACTGAGTGGAGAATTTTTCCAGCAGTGTACAGGCAAAAGCAAAGTGCAGTCGTTGCTCAAGTCACCCGGGAATTTCATTTTTGTTTTGTTTTTGACAATGTCATTAAAAATGCCTCAGTAGAAAAAGACAAAATAATATTCCTTCTCTTCAGAAGTAGGACTAGCTTCTTAAATGATGATCATACACTGTTGGATCTGTACATGTAATCACAGACTCAAAGCTTCAGCCTCTTAAGAAAATAGTAGTATCTCTTCAGTTTGTATGGTAGCATGTGGTGCAAGGCCTTTCTAAAGCAACAAGTTAAAGCAGTGTAGGAGTCTTGCTTTCAGGAACCGTGATGAATTTGTGTGAGTGTAGAAGCACTAAGATGTTCTACGAATACAGAAACCAGATTTTTCTGTCCAACAAACATGTATGTCAAAATGTAGTCCATTGAGGATTGTTTGGACCTTTACCACTCTTTTAGGTGTGGTATAAAACATTGAGAAATTAAAGATATTAATGAAGAGTTAGTTAACGTAGCTTCATAATCTCTTGAGAGAAGCCTGTTGGCTAAGTAGCCCGTTGCAAAGAATGTAAGAGGTATGGTGAGTACATGAACCACCTCTCATGAGTTGCTCTCAGTTGTAAGACAAACATGACCAGGAGATTGAGGGAAGGCATTTATTCCTCTTTACTTGGTGGGGCTTCACCTGGAATACTGTGTTTTGGGTGCAGTGGAGGCAGCTGAGAGGTGCAAGGAGGCTGGAGCAGGTCTGTTGAAGGATTACTAAAATGGTCAGACTGTCACGAGTCCAGCACATAGGAGGCTAGTGGATAATCTAATAGTAGTCTGTAATTACTTGAAAGGCAACTGTGAAGACTATG
>VYZV01002431.1:48673-59759 GCA_013401275.1 Pandion haliaetus | reverse complement strand
GGGGAAAAACATATCAGATTATTTAATTTTCATTCAACGCTAATTTCATTTTTTAGCCATTGTATCAACAAGGTTTTATATTACAACCATTGGCCATGCATGCATGTAACTTAAAGCCTGCCTGGACTTTGAACCTGAGAGGCAGTGTAGTATTTCACAAATTAATTAGAATAATAGTATGCCTTAAACTGCACTTCTTTTATGTTTAAAGATGAATAGAACTAAGAGTGGGAAGACTGGGAAGGTAAAGTAGAATCAGTTAACAAAATACAAAGGAGAGATACGCTGCAAATACTACAATAGAATATTATAGTTCCTACAGGAATATGTGTAGAAAGAACAGAGGAATAGAGTAAGATTCAAGTGGGTTATATAAAAGTTCACTGTAATTATTTTGATTTCCATTTTTTGATTCTGTCAGAAGTTTAATGTCCCTTTCCACGTGAATTTACAAGAGATTTCCTTTCACTGGTTTTGAGACAAGTATATCTGATTAAACAGTCCATCTATATATGCAAAAAAAAATCAGAATAGGATTAAATTTTCATGTTTGAAGGGGGAGAATGAGGTTTTGCTTTTTCAAAGTAGTAGACAGAATGCAAAAATGCTTGCACTTGAAGAAGGAAAGTAGTGGTAGAAGATAAAGAGAAAGGACAAAATTGCTGCTGTAGGTTTGGACCTATTTCTGTTTCTTCTGAAAACTCTCTCACCACTGATTTCCTTAGATCCTTGCTGAAGAAAGGCCAGCATGAAACTGGAGATGTAGAATGGTAGTGAAATATTTTTAGAAGCTTACTACAAGCTGTCACATATGTACTACAGGACATAAAGCTTCAAGGATATGCAGAAACTGCCTTTTTTTTTTTTTTTTTAAGTAATTCCAGCTTTTGCCACTTGCAGCACTTCCCTAGTGGTGTGGCTACCAGCACCCTCTGCTTTTGCAAGGCTGAGCCAACAGAACTTCAATATATCTGGTACTCTGTGACTCAGCAGTTCAGAGTTAGTTACTTGTGCTCTCAGCAGAGAGCTAAAGAAGTGAGAGGAGGGGGAAAGAAAAGGCAGCGAGTGCTGGGGATGCCTGAAGTTTTGTGAGGTTTGCTGGTATACACTTTGAGCCTCATGTAGGTAGTTTAAAGTAGTAGTAATAGAAAAGGAAATAAGCATTTCTTCTTTCTTCAATCCCACAAATAGAAAAGCAAACAAAATATTAATTGTAGGAAACATTGTCATCTTATAAATTATTTTTGTGATACACTTAAACTTGCAGGTATTACTAGAAGACCAATCAACACGCTGAACTCAGTTGTAAATCTGCATTGGTCACAAATAGAGATGTAATCTAGTCCAGTGTGTCTATCTAGGAGTGTCTTGATTGATGTTTGGTGTTTAGTATTTGCCTTGAACAGAGTTCAAGGAATGAGATGGGGTTTTTCGCAGATTTTACTGAAGTATGTTAAAGGCTTTGAATGGAGAATCAGTAGTAAAGGGCCTGTTACAGCAGCACAACCTTATCTAAGACAGTATTTAGGCATTTGCCTAATTGTGGTCTTAAGTAATTTAACTTCAGTGAGTAGGTAAGAACCTAAAGAGTTGTGAATATTTTATTTGAAGAATGTAGTATGTTTACTTTTAATAGTTGTCTACATTCATTGATCAAGATAGCCTAGAAAAATTTCAGTCAGCAGTGATATTTTTTGTTTCATTGTTTCCTGGGAAGAGTATAGGGAGTCTGCCTGGTTGTGTAGGGATGTGGGGTCAGGAAGGCCAAGGGGCAGCTGGAGCTGAACTTGGCAAGGAATCCAAGGAATAATAAGGGCTTCTACAGGAATGTCAGCCAGAAAAGGAAGGCCAAAGAAAGCATACTCCCCGATGAACAGGACTGGCAAATTGGTAACAATGGATGGATAAGGCTGAGGTACTCAAGAACTTTTTTGCCTCAGAGGGCTGGAACACCTCTGCTGTGAGGAAGGGCTGAGAGAGTTGGGGTTGTTCAGCCTGGAGAAGAGAAGGCTCCAGGGCGACCTTATAGCAGCCTTCCAGTACCTAAAGTGGGCCTGCAAGAAAGCCAGAGAGGGACTTTTTACAAGGGCATGTAGTGACAGGACAAGGGGTAATGGCTTTAAACTGGAAGAGGGTAGATTCAGACTGGATATAAGGAGGAAGTTTTTACGCTGAGGGTGGCGAAACACTGGAACAGATTGCCCGGAGAGGTTGTGGATGCCCCATCCCTGGAAACATTCAAGGTCAGGTTGGACAGGGCTCTGAGCAACCTGATGTGCTTGAAGATATCCCACCTCATTGCAGGGGGGTTGGAACTAGACAAAGGTCCCTTCCAACCCAAACCATTCTTTGATTCTATGATTGTAGGAAAGCAGTGAAGGAGCTCAGGGCCATAGCAGTGCATCCTACCAATAATGTGCTTAAACCACCCCCCTCATAAAAACCAAAGTTTGTAGAGCATCTAAGGCAAATACTTTACCATTTTGTCTGAAGAAGAATGGTGCGAGTGTAAACAGTTGCAAAATATTGCTGTCGTGGTTTCAGCCCAGCTGGTAACAAAGCACCACGAAGCTGCTCGCTCACCCCCCACCCCCTCCCCTGGCCACGTTGGGATGAGGAGAAAATCCAAAGGCAGGCTCATGGGTCAAGACAAGGACTGGGAGGGATCACTCCCCGCTTATGGTCACGGGCAAAAGACAGGCTCAACTTGGGGAAGAAACACAGTCAATTCAGTTTACTACAAAACAAATCAAAAACAAAACACAAGGATATTAGGAAGGGAAAACCAAGCATCAGAACACCTCCCCCCCCCCTCCTGCCTTCCCGGCTCAGCTCCATTCCCGGTGCTTTCTACCTCCTCCCCCCGGCGGCGCAGGGGAACAGGGGATGGGGGTTGAGTCAGCTCGCCACACCTTGTCTCTGCCGCTCCTTTCCTCAGGGGGAAGATTCCTCACTCGTCCCCTGCTCCACCGTGGGGTCCCTCCCACGGGAGACAGTCCTTCACCAACTTCTCCAACGTGGTTCCTTTCCGCGGGCTGCAGTTCCTCACAAACTTCCCTGGCGCGGGTCCTTTCCGCGGGCTTCAGTTCTTCCCGAACTTCCCTGGCGTGGGTCCTTTCCACGGGCTGCTCTCCAGTCTCACACTGCTCCAGCGTGGTTTTTACCATGGAGTTACGGCCATCTTCGGGAGCCTCCGCTCCACTGTTCACCTCCCTGGGCTGCAGGGGGACAGCCTGCCGTCTCACTACAGGCTGCAGGGCCATCAGCCTCCTCAGGCGCCCCTCCTCCCCCTCCTTTTCACTGACCTCGGGATCTGCAGAGGGGTTCCTCTCACATTCCAATCCCCCTACCCACTGCAGGTTCCCATTCTTCAATCTGTTCTCCCAGAGGCGCTACTGTCGTCACTGATGGGCTCGGCCTGGGCCAGAGGTGGGTCTGACTTGGAGCTTGGGGCTTCCAGCAGCTTCTCACAGGAGCCACCCCTGTGGCTCCCTCCCCCGCTACCAAAAAACCACGCACCACACGAACCCATAACAATTGCAAAAATAAATTATTGCTTAGTGTTTTAGCAAATATGTTCTACAAACCATAAATGTCACCTGTGTTACCTAGTGAAGGTTAGATGGCATCTGACAAGTCCTGGCAGACTGTACTGTTCACTTGACTAGAGGTGGAGGGAGGTTTGAATCGGCGAGTGGGTGCGTTGGTGCCTGCTCTGATACCGCCTTTGCAGATTGTCAGGTCCCAGGCTGTTTAACAGTCTAAGAGGACAAATGCTGTTGCTAACAGAGAGGGATGTAGCAAGATCTATATGCCTTACTGTGTGTCCATGTTGCTGATACTAGCTGGGGGGGAGTATCCCAAACTTTGAACTTGATGTATAGAAAACTCTTTTCCTGGGTTCCTTCATACTAGGCAGAGAGAAACTCTTTTGCAGAGTGAGCTGAAGCACCTTAGTTTTCCTTTCACTCAGAAATACTCTCAAAGTTTCTCTTGACTAGAGAGGTAATTATTTTTATCTCCCTTCATACCTTTAATTTACCTGCCATTCCTAGAAATAACTTCCCATGTAGTTCATGTACTCTTTCCACTACAGAGCCCAGTTGCCAGGGAGAATCTCTTGTTAGTTTTTTTTTTTTTCCTCCCCTTCAGTGTACAAAAAAAAAAAATAGTGATAGAAATAGGAACATATTTTGGAGCTAGCACCTAAATCCTAGAGCTTTCTAAATGAAATTTCTTAAACTTTGTCTCTTCTTAAGGCACTAGCCTGTGCACTCCAAATAAAGGAAGAATGTTTGATTCAAGTGAGATTAGGGCCAAAAATACAACCACCAAAGCATCTACCCTGTTCCTGCTTAAAAAAAAATCAAACCTGTTCTTCCACAGGTCAGCAAGCAGGTCTAGAATTGAGTTGTGGGAAAAGCTTGCCCAAGAGTGCTTATCATTTGGATGGAAGGGTTTTAATTTGAATAGCAGTAGCCCAAAAGCTATGGTATCTGATCAGGAGTTTGTCCTGGTTAAGAATACAGTGTTAGGAACAGGACAAACTTCCTGTTTTGAAATTTTGTACTGAATTTCTAGTGTTTTCTGTTGTATGGTAAGGTCTCTTAAATAAACATACCCGACTCTTCCTACTCCTCCCCCCCCCCTTGACTTCTGAGCAATAATGAGGAAAAAAAGTTAAAATATATGCTTTTTAGCAAATAAAAATCTGTTCACCACCAGCCAAGATGAATTTTTCTGAGGAGCAGATTGTCATTAATTACATTTCCCTTTTTCAAACAATTTCATTGTGAGGCTGATAACTTTCAATTACTGCTTTTGCAGATTTGCTTTAAAGTTATGGTATTTGTTTTTAAATTGATTTTCTTAATCATCTGGAGGTACAGCAGCTGGCCTGTAACCATTCTTGTCTAGACTTCCCAAAGGCCATCCTGGTAGATCTCTGTTCTCGGGGAAGGAAACTTCCCCTCTGATGTTGGTCAATTCAGCCTTGCTTGGGGCTACAAAAACTATGCTCCAGGGTCAAGGTGAGATTTAGGATTTATTCCTTCATCCTGTCGTCTTCCTGAATACATCCTGGTCTGAATTTTCAATTTGCTAAAATCTTTGTACTGTTACTTTGAAAGCGTTTGCAGGAAGAAAAGACCATCATCACCACCAAAATACCATATTTGTTTGAGTAATGACTGCCTAAGAATAACGGTTGCATCTTTAATTGCTGCCTATAAAGTTACATTTACAAAAACTTTGAGTAAAACTCAGGCACAGATCTGTCTGGGTCTAGAGTTTAAAATGAGATTGCCTTTTGCAGACAAACCTGCTTTCACTTGCATGCCAAGTAGCTGGATGAAAACAAGTTTCCATTCAAACCAAGATATGAGAGCTACTGCAATAAGCTGTGTTGGGAAAATTCCCTGTAGCTTGGAAGCAGCTGCTAACCCATCGTTTTGGAGTGCGATGGATGCAAGTGTCTGCTATAAAAGCCTGGATGAATCTGTTATACTTGTGAAAAGCAGAAGTTTGACTAATGTGTTTAAATGCCTTGTTTCTGAGAGCAGGAAAGATGGGAGAAGTGTAACGCCTGCTCGTGCAGGTGCTGCGAATATCCAAATGTAGATAAAATACACTTTTTCTTCCTGAGGTATGTTCTCTCAGAAACTTAGGGAATAATTTGATACGTAGCATGTGAGTCTTGGGGTTATTCTCAGAGCTGATGTTACACCTCCTATGAAAAGCTCTGTTGGAGGAGGATATTTTTATGCTTTTATTTATTTATTTTTGCGTGGAGCATATCTTTACAACCTCAGTTTGGAGTCTGACGGACTCCGAAAGAGATTTATGTCTTTTTGAAGTACTGTCAGAAAAGAGATGTTTGCTTTTGTCAGGAGGATAACGTGCAACTTAATTTTTCCCCTGGAGTATTTACATGTTACCTGATGGTTTTTGAGAAAGGAGTCAAGTTCAGAGAATGCAGCGTGGTAACTAGAGGGCTGCTTTGCTAGAGGTTGGTTCTCAGAGCAATTTAGTAAACTCCAGTAATTAGCATAAGCATCCTCAAAAGGACTTTACATCTTCACATGCCTCACAAGGAAAATACCATAATTCTTTGAGCACCGTGGAAGTGTACAATCAAGCTAGAGGCCTAAGTAGACTCGAATGGTTCTGCTCTAGTTAGTAATGTTGACAAGCTTTCCTCAAGTTTTCCATACGCGTTTGACTCTGGGGCTGTCCCTAACCTCAAAAGCACAGCATGCATGAGTTTATTGCATCCTTTTTGCTTTTTGTTCACCCATGCCGCTCAGCATATTGTGACCTCAAAGGTGTGATGACACTTGTCAAGATCACTATAGTTGAAACAAGTGGTTCCCACGTCCTTCTCTTTTCTGTTTCCCTACCAACAGCTTTCCCTTCACCTCTGTTTTGGCTCTACTGTAGCCTTTCTTCCATGAGCTAACTTAACAGAATAAAATGGTAAAAAAACCCCCCTCAAACTCAGCTCTAAGTTTCTCCTATATCAGTGAGTTAAATGGGGCCCTGGAAGGGTCCAGTGAACTGCAGAACTTGGAGCAGAGGAGGAGTGATACCAGGTGGTGAGAAATGAGAAAGAGGAGGGGTTGGAGCTGGAGAAAGGTAGGAGCAGCAATAGCAGACAGGGAGGGTGGGAAGCAAGCCTTTGGGTAGTAATAAGACATTAGATTGACTCAAAGCCTGTAAAGCCACAGTTTAAGTTGCCATTTGTAATTTTTCAAGCAGAAAATAGCTGTGTGACTTTATGGATTTTCAGGAATGTATTCCAGATGCTGTACAGGCACCATCTTTTCATTCCAGGGATGTTGCGCTCTTTTTAAAACTTGTGGCTTCTTACTGATTAATTCAGCAGATGAGACAGTTGGAAGATCTTTCACAACATTTGAATCTTTAGCCAAATAGCATTTCTTTTTCCCCAGAGACATCACAACATCATTTCTACAGCCTGGGAAGTAGTATCCCCCCCAGTTTTACTTTTTATAACCTTTGGCAGCCTAATCTCATCATATACCCAGCTCACACTGTATTCAGCTATAGCTGCCTTAGCAGAACCTTTTCATGTATGCTAACATCTCTTCGGGCATTTCTAGACACAAACTTCCTGTTGATTTGTGGCTTTACACCTTTCTAAAATACCCAGTAAGGGGTGTTGTGGATTTTGTGTAATAGAAGGCCGTGAGAATGGCATGAATAGACTACACTGGTGCATTGCAGTATTCGATTTAACTGTACATATCTTAATGTGAACATTGCCGGGTTTGTGCTGGTGCAACAATGGGGAGGGGAGTATTGCGTTTTGTAATAGCTCATTGATTTAAAAACTTACTTGAGAGTATGGTCAGTTCATCTGCCTGGTAGGATTCAGGTTGAAACACTTCCATTTTCATTTCAGGCAACAAAGATGCTTTCTGTTTTACTTTAGCATTAGAAATAGTTCCTCTTATTATTTTATGAACATTTCTCAACTACTACCAATGCAAAGCTTAACAACCTCACTGTAAAGCACTTTTCCCCATAATTCATTGCTTTTGCTGAAAATTCCTCTCTTGCTTCTTCTCTTACTTGTATTTGTTAATTAGTCCTTCTGCTGCAGGCAGCCTTCTGCTCGTTGCTTAAACACTTCTTCATTATTTAATTCCACCAACAATGGGTTTTGGAGGAAAAAAATTGGGGTTTGTAGGCATAATGTTTGGTTTCACATATCTGGTGCTAGAGAAACACGTAAAATTGTGTGTTATGTGCTGACCAGTCTGTAGTTTGCCAGCTTTGCTCCCTGCAGAACAGCCTGCTTCTGATTTCAGATGCCTACCATGCCTTCCTGTGCAGCTGAGATACCTTGGTGAGTAGTAATGGTGGCTCTTTGAAAGCTGAGTCGTTCACTTGAGAGTTCACAGCTTAAAAAAGTCCAGTGGGCAGCTCTGCTTATGGAAGGGCAAGCGAGCAAGGGAGCAGCAATGATCTGACTTCTCTCATGTCTCTCTAGCAAAGAGCAAGTTAGCATTTACTTTTTATGTCAGAGATAGTCTTGCATTGAATTTAGCCCATCTTCCCTGCTTTCACTTTTTTTTTTTTTTTTTTTTTTAAAGTGCTTTCTGCAGATTGGAACCTCAGGGAAAGGTCCCTAACTTTTCTCCTATGGTGATTCCACCTGAGTAGCTGTGTGAGTCATGAAAAAGCGATACAGCTTCCTTCGCTGGCTGCCACAGTTACCCAGCAGTGTTGCTATACACGTAGTGCTGATGTAGCAAATGCTTATAGGGGGCTTTTTTGGAGGGTGGGGGGTGTTTCTTTATCTTTGTCATGCTACTGACCCAATTTTCTTGAAGCTCAAAAGTAAAAAGTAGAGGAACCATGCAACAACATGTTACATGAAATTGCGAGCAGAATATTCCTGTTTCGGCAGGATCATAACAACATAAATAGAAGTACACATAAACAAGGCAGAATTTTCTCCCCATCCTAGTTACATTCTCAAATTTGCTTTGTAAAAAGCAGAATACATTGAACATATTTCATTGTCTGCTAGTACAATTAGAGTTGCAATGGCTGTATCTGTGCAATGGAGTATAATCTATGATCTCACTACAGATCTTGTATGTGTCCTCTACTGTATGCAGTACTTTTGTTCATGCCTGTATTGTTTCTCACTTGTTTTTCATTTCCCTCGCCATTACATAGGAAGTAGCTCAAATAATTCCTTTCTTTAAAAAAGAATTGCTCTCATTAAATTTCTCTTCAGATGTATATCTTGCAAGTAGTTTTTAGAAAAGAGCATATTTCTAGAACATGTTTCCTGGGTCAATTAAATTGAAAGTTCAAGGTAAGGTTCGTGTAATTGAAAAATATAAAGGGTGTCTAAAAGGGAAGATGTACTTATTCATGCCACCTACTAGATTCTATGAGGTATTATTCTCATTACTATTCATGTTTTTGAAGGATAAAGGCTTTTCTAATACAGTTGCTGTGCTAACTAGATTTCTGAAGAATAATTTTTGTAGGCTTTTGTTAATATGAGGAGGGTTCATTAAACAATATTAAAAGGAGGTGACAATGCAGTACTGGAATGCATATTCTGAGAAGTGGTTTCTTGAAAACGAGGCAAAAATTTTCATAATTTCCCTACAACGGTTTTTCATTTATGTTGGGTTTCATGGACTGTATGGTGTATTTTGGATGTAATGAGAACGGACTATGATTGAAAATTTAGTTCTGACATTTCCACTTAATTGCATTTTTAAGCAAAAACATCTCAGTGTACAAAATTCTTTATTCTGCAGAGACCTGTACAACTTTAAAAAAGTTAAATGAAGGCTATAGTTACTATGAAGAATATTCAGTTTAACTTTTTTCCCCCTAGCTCCAGTTATAGTCCCAGAAGATATGGCAAAATGTTAAATCTGTGAAATAACATTAAAATGCCATTTAATGTGTCAAGGGAAACTTTGTTTATTTTTTTTTTCCTCAGATAAAAAGACTGGAATAAAAGCTTTTTCTTCTGTAGTGCTCACAGGTTTTCAAGTAGATGGAGTCGGCTGTTGCTAGCACCAAATTATACCAGATGCAGAGATGCTTAGGGATGTGTGCTTTGTTTGCTGGAGACAGGCCTTATTGTCTTGCCTTAAGGAGTTAGGTTGAGTCTGGTAGACTATATAAGTACTGATTTTTATCCTTTGAGTTAGTGGAGTGTCACATGGTGCTATGTGACATTTTTAGGCAATGCATGAAGTAGGATTTTTGTTTCTTGTTGGGTTTTTTTTCTTCTTTTACTTGGATGTGTAGAAGTAGGTGACTTCTATTGAAGTTTTGCAAAACTTTTAAATATTTACCACTGAAAGAATAGAAGGATTGCAGATTTCAGAGACATGTTGCTAGTTTCCCTGCCTAAGAAATATGCTAAATTAGCATTTCTCATAATTCTTTATACACAGAAATATTATCAAGGAAGAGATGAAAGGATTTGCATTTATATTATACACCTTAGCCTGCAAGTAGAGGACAAATGAGGCTCTGTATGATGAATGTCTGAAGATTTCCTGAAAGTCCCACTAAAACAAAATTGAATATTTTATAGAGATTTGCTGCATTTATATTAGATATGAGGTAATATACGTAATACATTTTCCTGTTATTTCACACTTGTCTGTGTATAGGATATGTAATTTCTTCATTTGAAATATCTCCTTTTAGTGCAGCAGCCAACACAAGGTATTTGGCAAGATGGCCTGTGCTCTCCTTAATATTACAACCTGTGTGTTCTTGTGAGTTTTCATTTGAGCTATAATTTGTAAATAAATTTGTCCATACTATGAGTATGAAGTGAAAATTGTGAGTAGTGGAACTGTGTGTGGTGCCAGTCTGGTTTTTTTTTCCTTTGTTAAATATACATTTGCTGGAGATCTCTAGATATTCAGTGTAGCGTCCTTGAGCCTTTTGAACATCCCTTTCTGTAGTGCATTCATCTCAGAGGCAGCTCAAGTATAAAATTGGGTATGTATGAGTAAAATAAGAAGAGTATAAAATTGTCTAAGCAATTGTGTATTTTGGATAAGGTAATTTTTCTGAAAAATGTTGTGACATGTCTTAGCCTGTTCCAACATAATAGTAAATACCTCATGAATTCATATATTGCTGGAGAAAATACGGATTTACAAGGTTCCAGTTTCACAGAAGTCTGCCAGGAGGTTGTGATAACATCATGCAACTGCGAAAGATAGATCTTAGGGCAACCCATAATATGTCAGACCTAGCAAATCTGCTAAAATTATTCAGTGCTCCTCTTCTTTACTCTTTTGCACATTGCAATGCAGTAGTCGTGTTGGGGATCTTCAAAGTTTGATGAACATAAGCAGGTTTTGCATCTCAGTGTTTGGCATGCAGCTGATAGTTTTGTTCGTGGCTTCCTGTAGTTTCAAGATTCAGTGATGACTTGCTATTTAGTGTTGAATTCAAAGTGAGTCAAAATATTACTAATGAAATGAACAGTGTTAACCATTTAATCTTGGTGTTTTGTTTTCCTACTTGGTGCTAAGGTAGCATCAGAGCTAAGGAATTATGT
>VYZV01002431.1:25332-42751 GCA_013401275.1 Pandion haliaetus | reverse complement strand
GCTTTACAGTGTTTTTTTCAAGAAACGTTTCTAGTCTTAAATACTTCTGGTGTTTGTTCCTCCTTCACTGGCTTCAAGATCTTTTTTTTTGATAGTCACTTTCTGGTACTTGATGCGCTTACCATGGCTTGTGTTACCTCCGAGAAATTTCTCTCTCTGGGAAACTCAGTTACTGTGCCAAGGGAAGGGCAGTTGGGGGATGCTCTGGGAGTAACTTCTTGAGAATTGTCACTTTCCTGTCAACATCAGAGAAGCTTTAACCTTCAGACCTGCTGTGGTGGGAAGACATTTCCTTCCACGCTGAAAGGAAGCAAGCTGTGGGGAACAACTGCGTTCACTCTGCGGGGAGGAGGACCTAGCTGCCATTTCTCACCAGTGGTGGTAACTCTGTCAGTAGCTGAGAGAGCTGAGACTCATCAGAGGGTGAAACCACAGACTTCTTGGCTAAAAGACAGTCATTGGTGGCAAGTGTGAGAGGTCTCATGCTTTGTCACTGGTTCGTTTTTATTTGCTGCTGATTCTACCAGGTTAAGCCCAGTCCCCCAGCAGAAACAGCAGTCGTCAGCCAGGTGATGTGGATACCTTGTGACTGCTTACAACAAATGGCTCGTGAGACACAGGAATTATTCTACGATCTTACAATTTGGAGACAACAAAGGGCATGATGTATTCTACACTCTCACATGTTGAGGTATCACTGCACTAAGAATCAAAAGATAATTTGAGGGAGACTGCTGATTTGAATTTCAAGATGCTTCCCAACTCCTACAGTGATTTTTTTTTTTTTTTTCTTTTCATCACCTGATAGGCATGCTATTCTGCAATAGAGAAAGTTCAAGTCACAGTATAAGGAGGTATTTTCTGAAGGAATTGAAATGCTTGCTTTGTAGGATTTCATCCTCTTCAGATGGGACCAGGGTAGCCATTATCAGGCAGTGGCATGACTCCAGAAAGCATGAGCACCGTGACAGTTGGCAAAGAAAGGGCAGTGTGCCTCTGGTGTAAATATGCTTCCTGCAGCTGACTCTGTCTGAAATAATCTCTGGGATGTATTAAGAGGAGAGAAAATTAGTACCTTTTATCACATAGACTTCCAGGAAGCCTTACGCATTCCAATCTTTTTCACAATACATAGTTGGGCCAGGTCATTCCTTAGCTTCTTCAGAGGTGCAGCTTGAACCAACCAGCTTTTCTGTGGTGTCTTAGATGCCCATGGAGCAGACTCCATTAAAGGGCAGTTTGCGTCCTCCAGAAAGTATTGGACGTTCATAAATACTTTGTTTTCACAACCACCCTCTAGTTTCTTATCATGGCTGCAGCCATAGAGAGAAGCATGCAGAGGCTTTTCTCTCAGAAAAGACCACTAAGACATCAGGTATCTTCATTAAAAAGAGCTAACTGTTTGCTTCTGTGAAGCTTAGCACTTTTTACCCAGCTTTGGTTGTAAGCGGCATCTGAAGACCATCTCTCCTGTTTTGTGTTGGCCCTATCACTTCAGAAAGGGATTGGTCCAAACATCTTTACCCACAAAATGCTTCTGTCTGTATTTTACTGGATGCATTATACTGAAAGTATATTTATTTCACTGTAAATCTTGTATAAGGTTTTGTCTTCCCAGATGACAGTGCAGGGTCTTTACAGAAGTCTTGATGTTTCCCTGAAGAGAATGTCGGAAAGTTTCTCTTACTTTCATGATAGGTTCATGGATGCACTTTTCTAGATAGCTTTCTTTGGTCTGAGGCTCACTGACTTCTACAGAGTACAAAATCTCAGGGTAAATGAGCAACCTCTCACTCAACTGCCCATTAAGAGTATTCAGAGTTCATGGGAGCTGTCTTAGAGGTTATGTGTTTTCCAGAGTCCATCTCCTGCAAAACAGTTTCAGGATGTTAGTACTGGTTCTGAGAGCCTGGAAAAATTTGTGTGACTGTCCTCAACATGCATGTCTGTCTGTACTCGCAGATCACCTGGTGTGAGACTGCAGACATAGCACATTACAAGCATGTCTTTGGGTTGTTTATGCCCAGCAGTCATCTGTTGAATGTGATTGTGACAGTACAAAAGGAGGTGGGGGGAATTTCTCTGATGACAAATGGACAATGTGTGCATTTCTATACTCCTTTTGCTAATTACTAGTGCTTAGTTGGAGAGCTCAGGGCTTCTGTCTCTCCGTGGAGTGCTGGGGTGTCCTGGGAGGTGCATGGTTTGAAATGTGACTGGCTTGCAATTGCATGTTCAGGAGTGACCTCCAGCTTCAGCCCCAGCATGGATTGACTCATTTCTTCCTTGTGTGTGTATACGGGCTGGATACATATGATTGCTGAGCTGCACTTATGCCTAGCTCTGATCCCACCAGGAAGGCTCAAAGATTTTTCCTGGTCTTTGTTTCAACTCAGGCTTCATGCTTTGATAAAACTCTCTTCTTTTTCCTTGCTTTTTGATTAGCCAGTTTCCTGCTTTGGCTGCTTCTTCATCCCATGGGCCTTGCCTGTGCTCTTGTCCTATATCCATCTGAGCCCAGATTTCTGCATCAGACCTGATTCGTAGGGGTTGGGTGGTTTTGGGGTCGGGTTTTTTTGTGTAGTCCTGCTCAGCTGCCTGCTCCAGTCTGTCATTAGCTTTTGTTCTATCCAGGTCCTAACGGAGAACCATTTGTAATGGACAAAAAGTCCACTGTGTACATGCTTATATGAGAAACAAGATCTCACAAGATGTGTGGAGCCAAGCACAGTGCACTAATTACATCCAGCAGTAATGTACCCGCTGTCAGTCCTGAGGGTCTGGTTTATCGAGACTAGCTGCAAAGAAATGTTGAGGAACGGTGTCTTTTCCCTTTGTACACCACTAAGAACTTTTAAGTCTCTGTGCTTCATGGGCTTCCCGATGCCTGTTGGAGACATTATTGCGTCTCTGCTCATGAAGATTTACAGATGCCTTTGATAGCACTCCAGAACAGAATTATCTGTAAGGGTAGTGAGATGTGGGGAAAGGAATCCTGCAGGCCTTTTAACACCCAAGAAAACTTAATTACCATGACTTTGTGATTTATTTTCCTTTTTCTTTTTTTCCCCTTTTTTTCAAACAAGAATTTTCTAAACCCTTCCCTCGTCTCACTCCAGATTCACCTCAGCTTTACTAAAATACTTTTATCTTCATAAGTGCAGATTGGAAGCATTCCATATTTTCTTCTTGAGCACTTGGGGCTTTAGCCAAACAATTTCCAATAATTTCAAATGAAAAATACTTAATGTGGGAAGTAACACATAAGGCAGAATAAACACCCATTTCTAGTCACAGATATCATTATCTCTCAGACCTAAAATTTAAATTACTTACATGAACCTTCTTCTTGACAGACATGTTCAGAATAATTTAATTTATCTAATAAAATGAAAACACAATATACTGGTTGTTTTTCTTTACTGTATCTTTATTTAACACGTGGTTTGGAGCTATGCAAAAATTCCCCAGATGTACAATACAGAAAGTAATCATAGGTGGTTCAGGTTATGAACCAAACAGGATTCTCTTGTTTTAAAATGATTATGAACTTAAACAGTTTAGTATTAAGATATGTAGCAGTAATATTTTGGGCAGTGTATTTGGCACAGACTGTGTTCTCTGTCTATATTTATAGGTGTAAATGTGTACACTTCTGTTTTCAAGTTACATATTTTTATTTAAAAAAATAAGTAAAAAGTCTATATGTATCTTAGGTCATAATTGTTTAACTTATATCTAAAAGGGATATGTACACAAGTATGTAAATACACGTGTTCCACACAACTGCTTATGTGTGCTTTATTTAGATTGCTAAATATTGCCATATGTCTAATATGAATGCTTGTAATCCAGAAAAGGATTTAAATATGTATCTTTTAACAAGATTATTAAAATGCCAATATTAGTGATACTTTAAATAACTTCTAGACTTTGTAACTAATATACTGTATTCAGAAATCTGAAGTGGCAGAAATTTGTGTTTTGAAAAGGCTGTATTTCAAATGGTTTTAAAAAAAAAAGTATTAAAACCCAAATAGTTTTACATGGACTTGATCCAACACCCGTACAAGGAGAGGAACAGACTCCCACTGACTTTAGTTGGGGACTCAAGATCAGACACCAACTACACATGAGCTTTTTTGGGGTTTTTAGCTGCTATTAGACCAGTTGGAAAATGAATGTGAAATAGAGGTGGTTGTGCAGACGTGTTTACAGGAAATGACAAACTCCGTTGTTTAAGGGCAGAGAGACTTAATGGCTTTGATGCAAGGGATCCGAGTTCCAGGATCCTGGTTGCAGACCAGGTTCTGCTCTTGAAACCTCTGCAGCTTGTGCTTTTCTGCTTGTTTTTGAAGCAAACTGGAAAAGAAACTCCAAGGAAATGACTGCAAAAATCATACTAAATCTAGTTCATATAATGTACAGCTTAGAGAAGCAGTGTTTAAAACAGAATATTGTGGGAAAATTATAAACTAATTTAAATGTGCAAAGTAGGCTTTCCTGCATTGTATGTAAACATCTATGCACATATATAGTAGACATTACATAGGATAGGCAGTTTGGATGACAGTTATAGGAAGAATCTCAACTCCAAGAATTTGAGTGTTTAATTTCGCAGTGTTAATGCTGATTTCTTCTACCTAATATACCAAAATCTCTATAGTGTATTGGCCATTATCTTTGAAGAATAATGTATCTAATAAGAAATATGGAATGATTTATCGCATTATGGGTGAATTTTGGCAAATGTAACACTAAGACATAAATTTTTTGTCTTTGCTGGAGATGCTAGGTCACGATCATTGAATATTATTCTGTCTTGTGAAAAGCGTCGGGGCTTTTCCTTTCATTTCCAAACACTGCCTGCGGTAAGTCTAGGACAATGTCTTGTTCACTTAAACTTGGCCACAGTATTTTTAATGTCTTCCCATATTCCAGTGTTTTTCCTCGGCAATACTTCCTTAATTTTCTCCCCTATAGTCTGCCCTCACAACATCGTCAGCTTCTTGTTATGTTCTCTACCATCCACTCTTGTGGTGCAGACTGCGGACAGGGAGCACATAGGGGCTGTTAGAGCCGCTCAGGTGCTGACTGCCTGGGTGACCACTGCCTTTCACAGACCGTGAGCAGCAGTTCAGGCCTGAACTCTTTTTTGGGGTCCCCATTTTCTAGCCATTCGGCATTTTTTGCCAAGTTTACAGGAACTTGCTATTTTGGGGGACAACATTTTGTTTATGTTAGGTGGTGAGTTTTAAAGTTACTTTTGGCAGGTGAACCAAGATGCACAGAAAAAAACCTGGCTAAAAACATAGCCCCAAACTCTTTACTCCCCCTTAATCCAGAAGAACGCACTTTTGAAAGAAGAGTTTATATAAAGTATGTGGAGTTGTTGACTATTTAGATATTGACCTTCTGACTTTTTTTAGGTTCAGCAGATAGATCGTGTAGTAGAAGTTGTGGAGGAAACTATTAAAGGTAAGCATCACACTTGAAATAATCACAGCTAGTCTGAAAGATGTAAGCATTAGCTAGCAGAACTGCTGCTGTTATGTTCTTTAACAACCTAATGCTTGCTTTCTCCTCTAGCTAAATGTCTGGGCAGTGCTATACTTTGCTGTGTACGCTTTGTGTAAGTGATAATTTCAGAGACATCTTTTCTGGTAGGACATCTGTGGCCTCTTGGATTCATGGGTAAATGATCCAGGGGAGACTTCAAGAAATCATTTAAGTTGCATCGATGTAGGTGGGTGTAGAGTATTGTCTAAAGTTTCTGTGCTATCTTAATCCAGTGCTATATCTCTACTTTCTTAGGTTTAGTCCTCCGTGTTTTCTTCTTTTCAGATGTTTTGGCTCACTTCCCTGAGCTTTCCTCAGCAGGACAGATAAATAATCTGCTGGTTTAATGTTCTTTTCTAACTGTGTTCCTTGTTCTCTCTGGCTGTGTTCATGTGCGTACACTCAGTACTTTGTAGTGAAGGGGGGGAAAAACCCAGTATTGTTTCTGCAGCCTGACTAGTAAACATTTGCTATTAAATAAATATATTTGTCTGGGTTTTTCTGGGTTACCCAAGTTTGTCTCCATTACTTATCAGGCCATAAAAATTACTGTTCCCTGAAGCTTTAAATTACAAGGTTTAGTTTAATTTGCTGTACTTTCAATATAAACAAGTGTCTGGTCCACAAGACATCGCCTGTAACTTTAATGCTGGAGTATGATGTTTCTGAAGTACAACATGAAAATACAGAAAGAGTGCAAAATCTTAAAAGTAATAAAAAAGGTTCTATCAAGAAACTGTGTAGTGTGGTGTAAGGCTTCTAGAGTTTGTGGTTTGAAGGCCTTAAGATTTCATGTTGCTTTGACTGCTTTCAAAAATGAAACCTGTGCTCTTATGTACTCCCAACCAAAACTTTTCCTAGCTTGTCTTTACCTTATGGCATCTATTTTTGGGGGTACAACCTACTGTACCACAGAGACAAAAAAGAAATATATTCAGCATCTTCATATTTGTTACTAAATAAGCCAAACTGTTTTTCCAGAAGCATCATGGTGTTTATGACAATGTGTTGGAAATGAGTATGCTTCATTATTTTTACAACAGCACAGTATTTCAGATCCCTATCTGATTTTCCTGAATTTTATTTATTCTTGAGGGAGTAAGATGATAACCTGGGTCAGCATGGCCTCCCTTTACAAAAATGGGCTTTGTAATATTTATAGTGACTCCAGACATTATTGCTTTTTCAATAACATAGTTACTCAGGTTATTCTGACTGAATATTATATGACTAGAAAGAAGACACTCTAGTAGCAGTTGTTAAAATTATGCTTTTCACTGAATTGGTTTTAAGATTGCATTTTACATATTGATACAATTCTGGAAAATAATGTTCATAGATGTGTTAAGGAACATTAAACTTCAAAAAGTGTGAATTTTGGGAAAGATTTTTGTTCATTTCTGGCTTACTAGAAGCGATTTGAATAAAATGGAGTGAGTGGGCTGCTGAATTCCATACATAGTGCCAATTCCTTCAGGGATTTCTCAAAAGGTATTGGAACACAGGATTTCTAAAGTTTTAATGGAAAAAATGAACAAAAATGACTCCCCAGTGCAAGAGAGACATGGACATACTGGAGAGAGCCCAGCAAAGGACCACGAAGGTGGTTAAGAGACTGAGACTGGAGCATCTCTCCTCATAGGAGAGCCTGGGGGAGCTGGGACTGTTCAGCCTGGAGAAGAGAAGGCTCTGTGGGGATCTCACCAGTGTATATAAATACCTGAAGGGAGGGTGCAAAGAGGACGGAGCCAGGCTCTTTTCAGCAGTGCCCAGTGACAGGCCCAGAGGCAACTGGCACACACTGGAACACAGGAGGTTCCCTCTGGACGTCAGGAATCACTTTTTCACTGTGGTGCTGACCGAGCACTGGCACAGCTTGCCCAGAGAGGTTGTGGAATCTCCCTCTTTAGAGATATTCAGAAACTATCTAGGCACAGCCCTGGCCAGCTGGCTCTCGGTGGCCCTGCTTGAGCAGGGGGGATGGACAAGATGACCTCCAGAGGTCCCTGCCAACCCCAACCCCTCTGTGAAAATGGAATTTCCATTGCAAAGAGAATTGACAAACTGACAGGGGTCATAGCATATGATAACAGCTTACTTTTGCAAAAGCCAACCATAAGAATAGGAGTTTTTACTTGTATTTCTTTCATTCAAATTTGTTAAAAGATAATGCATGAATTTATGTATTTGGGAATAATTTTCCACTAATGGAGAAGAATGTGAAACTCTTTTTTTCAGTGTGTTTTATGAGTCTAACCGTGAACTTTCATTATCCAAGTGAAGTAAAATACTGTAGATAACAGGACTGTTGGTTTAGAATATTTTATACTGTAAAATAGATACATGGTAGAAACTTAAATTAATTTCTATAAACTAAACACATTATAACCCTCTGTCTTCGTAAGTCTACATCATTAGTAACAACTTCTGAAGCCGCAAATTGCTTCAGGAGACGGAGTTGGTGTGGGACAGGGGATTAAATACAAATTCTGAATTCAGAGCCAGCTTATATTAGTAAGTTTTAAGTTGGTTATATGTCACGTTGTATGATACAATTTTCTTCACCTGTTTTAAAAAATGAAAATCAAAAGGTTGCATGGATGATATACTCTCTTAGCATGGATATATATAATTTGAAATCTTAAAAGATATTATATATTGAAAGTTTAAAAAAATGTTTTGACTGAATATTTAAATTAGGTAAGTTTTTAAACTGCATAGCATCTGCACTCTGTAGGGCAGCTGTCTCTGTAGATTGGTTGGCCTGAGTTGTCTGCATTTTCTGTTCAGATTCCAAGGTGCTTATCTTAGTTGCCAGTTTTAAGTCTAAAAGTCTAGCTTTCCTTGGGTTCTGCTTTCTTAAGGGGTGCCTTAGGTTTTTCTTGGATGCTTGAATTTTGTAGTGTGCAGTTAACAAAAAGGGAAGCTTTGTAAAAGCAATTTTCTGCCTCACCCTGCCTTTTTTTTTTTTTTTTTTTTTTTTTCTTTTTTCTAATAGTTATCTTTCTAGTTTTCCAGTAAAATGGCTTCCCTGTTGGATTTGGTTGAAAGGTTACTGTACTCCCAAAGAAAAGTATTTTCTTGGAGTTAGAACTCCTTTATAAAATATGAAGGGGTTTGTTCTGGCTTTATTTCTCAAGTCTTCAGGGCATTGTCAGGAAACCTTCTTCAGAACAGCGTCATTCTGCTGGTTCAAGAGATGGTTTCAAGAAGTACATCTTTATGGTGGTCTTTATTTCAGCTGTCTAAAAACAGCGTGATTGCTCGTTCCCAACTCTCCACTGAGATAATTCTCAAATACTTTTTATATGACTTTATCTTTTTATCCTTCTTCATCAGAAAATGGAAAAGAAGGATGTTCATGTTTGTTATTGCACTAACAGCCAAAGGAGAGACAGAATTTTTGAGACACTGTGATTTCTCGTTTTTATATCGCCCTGACTTTTAGGACGAGTCTTATGAAACTTTGTAATTTCCCAATTATCAGCTAAATTATCAGGCAAACTGTCATTTCTGGAAGTGATCTTTAGTAACTGTGTAGTATTTGTACACAGGTCATGTCTGATTAATATTTATACTGTGTCCCAAGAAGTATTTTAACTAGAGGCATCTTCAGGTACTTTTACTATGTTACTGTAATTTATAATCTGAAACATCTATACTGCCTGCTAGGAGCTAGACAAGTTAATTCAGTCTCAGCTTCAGAGTTAGGTTTCTCAAAGTGACAGCCAGAATCGTGTAGCCAGCATGTGTCAGTCTTGCTGATATACAGAACAGTTTCATCATGCAAGGCTCTGATTTAACAGTTTAGTAAACCTTGCTTCATCTGCACATTACCCAAATTACAAGACTGGATTACAGCAATTTTTACATCATCAGGGCACCCATTTCCACTCTTATGCTTAGTTTCCCAGTAGCATATTATGATGACACAGTATGTTAGGGAAGTATTGCTAAGGAGTTGCCATGTCTGTGAGGTAGGAGAAAACAGGGTTATAATTGACGTATGTTCCATCGTTAAGTAAAAATTCTGTACAGAATTTAAAAGCTGTTTGGGCTGATCAGTCTCTATAGCGTGTCTCAGTAAGATGAAGATTTGTCTATGATGGGAACCGCAGAACGTCTTTATGGTGATTGCTCAAGTCAGCATTCTATGAACCACTTTAAAAGCTGTCTTTAAAAAAACCATACCGTGTGTATACAAGCTTGGATATAAGCAGTTTACAGTAGGCAAGGTAATACATTTATTGTATAATTTAAAGGAGAAATTTTAACTGCTTAACGTAGAAATTCTTTTATTGGTTTTGAATTTAGGTCTTCAGAGATTTGGGTCTTTGCCCCCTTTCTGGACATGCTAGATCTCAAATTCCATGTTATTAAAGCTTTCTGGGGGTGGGAGGCATGGAACCAGAGTATTTGTGTACAGTCTGCTTTTAACTTAGGCCTTAGGGAGATGAGGGACACAGGTTGAATTGAGTTTAGTCCATATTGTGTCTGTCTAAAGCTTTCACAAAACATAGTTTTACAATGGGTCATTAGACTTGATTGTAAAAAACAACCAAAGGAAATTACTTCAGGGTTGAGCCTTTTATAGTTAACCTTTCTTGATTTCAGTCACGTTGACCTGTCTGGTGAAGTTGCCCATCCATTCCCAGTTTAAATATTAACCAATATTTACTAAACTGTTAAATTGTCCTCATGTGGTTAGTAATTATGGATTGCTGATAGTTGCAGTGTCAGTTTGTATGAAAATGAGCAGATAAATGGTACCTATATTATATATAGGCTAAAGTGTAGATTTTATACTGGTTTGCCCACCTTAGAGTGAGTGTGTGTCTGTGTGTGTATAAATGTATGGATATGAACGCCAGCATATTAAATAGTATTTATATGGGCTGTTTGATTTCACTATAATCTTCTGATAACAGTAGATAAAATACTGTCTTTTCAATTTCTGTGATTGTGGGAAGAGTGGCCTTGACTTAAGAAGCTGATGACAAGCCAAATGAAGAATAAAAATTGGAGGAGTCAGGAGTTCCTTTTTTGAGGAAAAGTATCATTTGGCTCCCAGTCAGGAAACTGACTGTTTGTGCCAAAGTGCAGCTTGAGGAGGGNTGACCTTGGCTGGCTGCCAGACCCCCACCCAGTTGCTTTCTTGCTCCCCCTCCTCAACAGGACAGGGGAGAGAAGAGGGCTGAATAGCTCATGGGTCAGGATAAGGACAGGGAGATCACTTACCAATTATCATCATGGGCAAAACAGACTTGACTTGGGGAAAATTAATTTAATTTATTGCCAATTAAAAATAGAGTACGATGGTGAGAAAAAAAGAGAAAACTAAAACTGCCTCCCTGCCCCTTCTTCTCAGGCTCAGCTTCACTCTTTCATCCCAGACTTCTCTACTTTCTCCCTCTGCGTGGGGCAGGAGGACGGGAAGTGGGGGTTGTGGTCAGCCCATAACAGGTCCTCTCTGCTGCTCCTGCCTCTCCATTCTGTTCCCCTACTCCAGCCTGGGACCATCCAACTGGCTGCAGTCCTCCAAGAACCTCTCCACCGTGGGTCCTCTCCACAGGCTGCAGTCCTTCAGGAACAGGCTTCTCCAGCGTGGTCCCCCGTGGGCTATGCGTGGTTGCTGCCAGAAGCCCTGCTCTTGCGTGGGCTCTCGGTGGGCTGCAGCTTCCTCAGGGTGTATCTGCTTACTCTGGCATGGTCCTCCACAGGCTGCAGGGGGGATGACCTGCTTCACTGTGGTCTTCTCCAGGGGCTGCAGGGGAATCTCTGCTGGGCTGCCTGGAACACCTCCTCCGCTTCCTCCTTCTCTCACCTCTGTGCTAACAGGGCTGTTTCTCACATTTCTTTCCTCACTGCCAGGCAGTGTTTTGCCCTTTCTTACCCAGGCTTTCACCAACATGCCCACCTGGGCTGCGGGGCTCAGCTGAGCCCTGTGGTGGGGCTGCTGGAGCCAGCCGGAGCTCCTTGCAGTGCCTGCCCTACACCCCCTCCCCACAGACGCCCCGTGAACACTACTACGTCCGTAACGGTATTTCTAGGTAGTAGAATTGCCTTTTAAACTGAGATTATTGAGAAGTAAAGGTACTACTGGCAAAAATGATGTAAGGGGCTATCTGTATTTGACAGGCTAAAAAAAGTGGTAGTGGGTGTTGAAATCAGGTTTTCAATAGGCGATATACAGAACTACAGCTTGTCAGTAAGTTGGTGAAATGACCATGGTTAAAAGATGCAGCATCCACCCATTTGTATTAATGGCTGAGATTAAAAGCATAATGTGGTAAATGTCACCCCTGCCCCTTGTGCCCCTGGATTGGAAATTTTGGAGCTATTCCTGTTTAAACACAAATAATTATAGATTTTTGTTGTCATCTAAGAAAAAGGCTTTATGTGTGGAAAGAATGTCATTACAGAAACAGTAGCTTTTTTTTTTTTCCCGTTCTGTTAATTTGAGAACTACTTTGACAACAAGCATTGACTTATGAAGGACCTGACTTGAAGGTATCCTACTTTACAGTTTTTAAATGAAGGGGTTGTCATTCAGCCAAACACTTCAGTGAGAGCACCGAGTTGCATTTTGATTGTCCATTTCTGACTGCTTAGGAAAAGTGTGATGTACTGAAGGCATGAGTTCAAAATAGTAATACAGTTATCTGTGCCAGCATCAATTCTGGGAGTTTAGCTTTGTAGACTGTAATTTAAAGAAAGCAGTAGAGCACAATGAGGAATATATGGTAATTATGGAGAAACTACTTCTGCAAAGACAGATTTTAATTGCTTTTGTAAAACATCAGTAATCATGTGGCTCAACTTAAAAATCTTACTTGCTGGGGCAAGAGATTTCCATTGCCATCAATTGGTTTCTGTTCTTGCACCAAAGTTTATTGCCATTTTTGCTGTGCCTGTTCAAATGCTTTTGGGCATGCAGTGTGTGAGACAATCCAGGATTCTAGGTGGGTTTTGTAATTATTTTTTCTCAATGTATTTATTTCATTGATTTGGTTTAGAAAACTGCTAGGAATGACTATCCCTGTTATGACTGTCATTGTTGCAACTTTATTTTGTAAGTAGTTCACAGAAACTGAATGGGAGATAAATAGTGCTGCAAAAGAAGAAAACAAGCAATGGGGGGAAACAGATTGAAAATCTTAGTAGCCAAAATTGTGATTGTAAATGAGCCTGTAATGTGCATGGAAAAGACACCTTTTCTTCCAGACCTGTATGTGCACTTTTCCACACCTTCAGTGAATGACCGTCTTACAGCATTCCTATTTGTCTCTCCTATTCGCATCGGTTAGACCCAGCTGGGTTTAGCTCTGCTAAAGAATCCTCATGGCTGGTAAATGCAAAGAGTACCTTGTTCAAACCAGTGCAATTTAGTTATCCATAGGAAGAGTACAAATAGATGGCAAAGCAGTAGAGATGAAAGTAAAAGCTTGGTTTTGCATACAGCGGTAGGTTCAGCTCAGCGTATCGCTCTAAGGCTAAATTTTTTCTGTTCAGCCTGCACACCCCAGACCAATTAGGCAAGTCACTTGTACTGCTGCAGCTGGCTCTGACAATCGACCCTTCAGCATTTCCCTTCCTCGGAACACAACCCATTTCATCTGATTCAAAATTTCTTTTCCTTGAAAGTTTCTATGCAAAGTCTCCTGAGATTTTGAGCAGCATCCTTGATCCTAATCAAATGCATTTCTTCAGAGGGGTGAGGACAGAGGGTCAGGGGAACTCTTCCTGTAGTCGATTCTTAGTATTGTCCTTCTGAGCTGTCAAACTGTAGCCAGCATTTTGAGTTCACAGCAGATTTAAAGTTTAGTCACTTTTTCAGAAAGACAATAATATCACATGATCTCAAAATAAGTAGGGTGAAGCTATTGAATCCTGAAGATAAAAAAGAGTGCCTTAATAGGGCATTTCAAGTGCTTTTGTTGTGAAAGTGCTATGGATATGTAAAAAATGTTCTTGAACATGTATATTCTTAATTTAACTCTATGAAATTTGTACATGAACAGTAATTCCTTGTTAATAGTTGTCTCCTTTTCTATTTTACTTGTTGCACCCTACTTTTTTTAGTGCTTACAGATATTGTTACGATTGAATGACACATTGGAGAAATACCAAGAATAAAGTAGTATTGTGTGTTTAATGAAGAGAAAGTGATGTATGAATTTTAGCAATCTGGGCCACCTGCAGAGCTTTTTTTCTGAAGTTTGTGAACTGCCTCACTATATTTAATATCTTGTTTTTGAAATCACATAAAATGGATTTTAAACCCCCCCTGTCCTCACATGTGACACTGACATTCTGGAGTCTTCCAAAACAAAATTGTTGCTGGATGCTATTTCCAAGTGCAAGGCTTAGTAGGTGTATATATTTTAAGCTAGTAACTTACGTGCTGTATGCTAAGTAATACCTGCACATTTCTCTGAAGCTTTTTTGAGTTGGTATAGGGTGGCAGGCAGTCTTTTTATGAAAGAGTTCTGAATTGCAGATGCTGGGTCACACGTACCACCTGCCATCAGCAACCTGGTGGGTCTGGCTGCCTGGCCCAGGACCTGCTTTTTCCTGTGGTGCTGGAAACACAGGGAAAGATCAGTTATTCTGACAGCATTAGTCTGAGTTACTCCCTGTCTCGTACTGGACCCAGTTCCTGCCTATACCAGTTGAAGGAGGAGTTTGACTGTTACACAGCATCCCCACCTTCACTGATCTGAGGAGGAATAATTTGTATTAGTAGCTTGGCCAGGAGCACGGCACGCATCTTCCAGTTAGGTTTAGCTTTTCTTTGCTCCCTGTATCTGCTTTAGCCAGGAAATCCCACAGATGACCCTCAGGGATGCCTTCACTACGCAGCTAATGTGCTGCTGGCCAGCTGGGGTTGGTTTGGGTGGGAGCATTCACACAGCAAAGCCTTAAGCTGATTAGTGTCCTTGTTGTTTCTGCACTTGTGTGTGTCTGGCAGCATGTGATTGCTCTGGGGAGCTTGGGGATTCCTTTGCAATCAGTCATGTCTGCTGTGGGACAGCTTGTTTGTGCTGCAGGGCAGGGAGAGAAGATGGGAGAGGAGCTTAGGGCCTGCTCTTGCTACACGTGGGCTGCTTCCATCAGAGGTAGACCAGGCCTCAGACTCTGAGCCTGCCTGTCCACTGCGAGCTCACCAAGTCTGGGCTTAAAGCATCTCCAAATTGAAGAGGTTTGGACTCAAATATGGGTACCAGTTCAGGTTAGCTGTAGAGTGTGTTAGGCCATTTGTGTTGCATCCTTCTATTTCAGATGCTATTTTTTCTGTTAGTCCTGCCAGAAGATACAAAATAACTTTAGAAGGTTGTTTTTACCCAGTAGTTACAGAGTTAGAAGAACAGAACTCTGGAAATAAATCCAATATTAAAGTTTTGTAATAGCTCCTGATTTGCCTCTTCTGCCTTTACACATATTTTTAATTTGATCTTCTTAGGCTCTCTTTAATATGTTCTTGACTGTTTTTGTTACTTTCACTTAAGTGCTCTTATTCTTTCCACTTTTTATATCTACATGATGCTTCTTTCAGTCTTTAGCACTGCTTTTGGTTCTTTACACTTCTTCCTTTTGTTTTTCTTTGGAGAAATTTACTACTTTATTTTCCCTTCATATGGCTTTGCCTTCCTTAGCTACGCTGCTTCCATGTGCCATTTTTTCCAGTGTTAGCCTTAAGGAAAGGAAGATCTGTATTCATTAAGAAGTAAATAATGGTGGAAGGAAATGTGTGCAAGAGTACAGAAGTAGTATTTAATCCTTTTCCCTGAAGATGCTGGAGAAGATCAGACAGGTTGGTGAGAGACAGCTGGGAAGTACAGAACTGTACCTTGGCAGCCTTGTTGTGAGGAAAAAAAAGAGTCTTTCAGGAAATGGTGAATAACCTCTAGGTATAATGATGTAACTGGGAAAGGGAAAGAATGGATAACAGAACGAGCTGAAAACAATGGAAATTGTTGCTGCCAAGGCTGGGGTTTCCTGCATCTTTGAGGATTTTCTTTAAACTCATGTTTTTGTGCTGCTTGAGATACCTGCATGGAACATTGAAGCTAACAGCTAAGAAATACTGCTCTGTGTCTAGCTGGGAGTTGTTTCAGCGGCATCCCGTGTAGCTCTAGCGGGGTGTGCAGGGATGGGCAGGGACCCTCAGTGGATGCCCTTTCCCATCATTCAAGCAGATAGTATTTCTCAGCAGCTACTGAAGGATGCCAGCCTATGGACTGAGTGAAGCTGACTATTTTTTTAAATACAGTAGGTCTATTAATATCTGATAGATATTTGCAACACTGATAGGCAGTTGTTAGTTAACTTTAAGACGACTAAGCCAGGCCACTTCCCCCTCACATCCTTTTATCAGACTAGCAAAATACCAGTCCAATTTGAATGTGTTTGCTCTAATATCATTAACATGCTTCTGTAGGTTTGGGTCACCGGGGTCTGACAATAGCCTGAAGTTCACAGCACATTTAATATTGTTATAATCTTATGGCAAAGAAATTCCATTACCTGTTCCCTCCATATATTTGTATTTCAAGATCATGCATTCTCTGTCACAGTCCTGAAGCACATATATCTACGATTAAAGGTATATGTACATGCCAGTAATACTGTTACTTTTTTGTATCCTTTTTAACAAGTGAAAATAGATGCCTTGAAAATATTTTCATTCTGCACACTGGTTTATCAAACTGGCACATTTAAAAGCCCTTTTTTAACTGACAGTAGGATTTAATATCCTGATGAATTTATTCCAACTTCATCCTCTCTGCAAACAATGCCAAGGAATGTGAATTGCATCTACTGACTTGTATGTAAAGATGAGCTTGATATTAAACAGTCAGTTCTGAAAACTAGAGAGCTCTGATACATTTTAAGTTGTTTCTAGCTTGATTTCATTTATACTTGCTGTGATTCTGCTCCATAAGCTTCCTCACTGGACTTGGTTAGTACTACTGTTTTGTTGTAATCTGCATTAATTATCCATTAATTAGTGAAAAACTGCTCTGAAGCATGGCCTAAACTGCTAATTAACCTTTTCAGTTTTTGTAATAGAATTTTATCTGCTGGTAGACTATGTGGAAGTAGAAAAGTTATCTTTATGGAGGGAGAGATTTATAGGACTAGAATGTTTAGGCTCTCAAATATAACCCAATTAGATCTGTTTGTCATTAAGCTGTGTTTCAAAGCTTGCAACTTCTAGTGAGCCATCAAAAAGGAGTGCTTTTTGTTTGATATCTGAGATGGAGCACTCATCGTTATGGAAGTGGAAGTGTGATTAACTCTGTTTTCAAAAGTGTTGTGCCAAACTTAAAAAAAGGAAAGAAACAAAACAAAAAAAAAAAAGACTGCTTTTATGTTTAGGACCTCTGTTTTGCTTAGTTAAGTTGTTATCCAACCTGTGAAGTCAGAGGGAATGTAACTTAATCAGACAAAATGCTTTAGAAGTAAAACTTGATTGCAATGTTTTGCCCCATTCTAAGCTTTGAAAGGAGGTCATAAATGAGATTTAAAATTACTGCTTTTTCTGTTATGCTTGATGTTGGTGTGGCCTTAATAATGCTGGTCAGACTGTTTAAAAAAAACAAATGTTGCTTAGCCTTTTCCTTATTGAAGATGACAAAATATTTATTTTTAAGTTTTCTTGAAATAAGTATGGGGAAAAAAAAGATCTACAGCATGTGAAAAAGTATGATTCAGTGTTTATCAAGTTACGTTTTATTAATAGCAACAATGCTGTAAACAGATGCTTTAGTGATTACTTAAAATGAAACAAAATAGTCCTTGTATGGAGTAGGGGAAAAAGGATTTAAGGTCATGAATACTGTAACTGAGGGTGGTT
>VYZV01002431.1:9348-21022 GCA_013401275.1 Pandion haliaetus | reverse complement strand
TCTTCCTCTGACTTACGTTAAACATATGGGTGACACTTTGTCATATTGCTGAATTATAATACCTTTTTAAACTGCAGTTTCATGCATTGGGTTGTTTTTTTTTTTTTTTTTTAAGTCTGGATATGAGCTCTTCTAGTGCAGTTACTTTAAGTGATCTAAATTTTTTCCCTTATTGTCTTCTCGACATCTTGTTTGTGCCCATGCGATCAAAATCCTTTTCATGTTTAAAAATAAGCAAAGCACTTTTTTATGTTTGGTTGTATCTCAGTATAAATTTTTCTTTTCCATTAATATTTATCACAATCTAATGTTATAATATCTTTCTAGTTGTCAAAGATTTAACTAATAGAGCCATGGTCATCTTTACATGTCTTCTGTTTTGTAGTAGTGCATTTAAGATGGTAAAATGTATTGCTGTTTCTAATATCAGGTTATTGCTAGCCTAATTACAGAGGTTAATACAAGAAGGGTACTGTAGGGTATGTACACTTGATATTAGGTGGCTGATGAGAGTAACAACCCTTTGAAAAAATTTTTTTAGTATATTTTGAGTATATGTGTTTTCATACCAGGTTTTAAAAAAATTATTTCCCACGTTGATTGAACTGCAGACAATTAATATCTCCTTAAGACAGTACCTTTGGAAAACCTTTTATTTAGAACCTGATAGTATACAAACACTACTTTGCTTAGTAGTTATTGCTGTTCTCAGGTCAATGGTATACGTATTTTATACCATAGGATAAACTAAAAAATAATAGAAACCACAAAAATATATTTATTTCATGGACAATAAAGCCAAATATGACTTGATAACACCTGAGTATTCTGAAAACCTCAAACAAACAAGTCAGTTCTATAAGACATCTAAATTAGCTGATGTCCCATTCTCTGTTACGTGGAATGCTCAAGGAATCCTGTCTCTTGAAATACAGGTTATTGTATTTTCCTGTCCTTCTCTTCCCCGCCCCAGCCTCTCCACCTGTGCACTGTAGGTGACTTTTTTGGTTACTACTCCAGGTTTGAAAATTAAATTGTAGCTTTAGAAAGGCAGCAGTACTCAGATGTTTCTGAAAATACAAAAATATAATCAGTGAAAAACAAGACACAGTACGTGTTACTGTGACTTGACTGTGTTCATTTTACCAGCTTTGCCTTAGTAGTCTGGCTATGGCAATTTTTAGTACCAATACCACATTTGATCTCAGCTGTTTTCTCTCTGTAAAGACTGGAGAAAACTTTGAAGATTACTTTTTGGTACAGCGCGCTTGAGTGAGAGGTAAGTTTGGATTAGACTAGAAGGTCTTAAAATAGTAAGAAATACATTAAAAACAGTGGTTTCCTCTTTGGAAACATATTTGTCTGAAGCTGTTGAGCAATAGTGTCCAGGAGCAGCATGAGCAGAGCTGTTCCATGAGGGAGGACAAGAAGGGACCCAAGGGTGCCGCCAGCACAGGCAGTGCCCGCATCAATGGGATACCCTGTGCCATGGGGCCTGAGCACAGTGGGCAAAGCTGTTAGCAGGACCCATCAGCAGTCCCAGAAATGGGAAATCATTAACTAGGGCCTGGGTCTTTCCAGGGGCTCCAGTCAGGATAGAAGGAAATGAGCTGGTGTACTGGGTCTGGCTGAGATGGTGTTAATTCTCCCCATAGCAGCCCTTGTAGTGCTGTGCTCTGCATTGGTAGCTAGAAAGGTGTTGATAACACACCAGTGTTTTGGCTACTGCTGAGCAGTGCTGGCACAGCATCAAGGCTGTCTCTCCAACATTTTTGCTCCCCTCAATGGCAGGCTGGGGCTGGGCAAGGTCTTGGGAGGGGACATAGCCAGGGCAGCTGACCCAAACTAACCAAATAGATATCCCATAAGATATGATGTCAGCTCAGCTATAAAAGCTACTTAAAGGAAGATGGAAGGGGGGGGGGGCATTTTTCGTCTTCTGAAGCAACCACTACGCCTGCTCATGGGAAGTAGAGAATAACATCATTTGTTTTCCTTTGCTTTTGCACGCACATCCTTTGCTTTCACTTAATTACACTGTCCTTATCTTGACTCATGAGCCTTTTGTTATATTTTCTCTCCCCAGTCTAGCTGAGGAGGGGGAGTGATAGAGTGGCTTTGGTGGGCACCTGGCACCCAGCCAGGGTCAACCTACCACAGCTGGAGACAGGACTGGGGAGAAGGCTACACATAACACAGGTCTGAGGTCCATCCAGGGCTTGATGGTGCCTACAGGGCTGTGACAGGTGGTGGTACATTACAGTTTACATGTGGGGCCTTAATGAACTCTTGGCCCCTTCTGTAATTCTGTGGGGGAAGAAAAGGCTTGTTGGAGCATGTGTATCTCTCAGCCCCCAAAGCACTGCAGTCTTTGGCTCACACTAACCCCTTTCCTTCTCCAGTATGTATGTGGGCACCTGCCAGCTGAGGCTATTCTTCTGAGAATTCAGTAGGACCAGTTTATTGAGAGTCTTCAAACATGCTTATTGTTAAGATGTCTCTCCTTCTTGTACAACTGTGTTTGAGAATGGGGGTGCAATTGAAATGCAACACTGTAGAATTTTGTTTCTTAACCTTAACTTCTTTAGAAGTCCTAAATGCTTCTTGCTAATTTTGTAGGGTTTTTTTAGGCCATGCTTTGAAGTTCTGTAGTAGTGGTGGTCATTGAGAATGTTTCTAAGCTGCTGATGGATCTGAATCTAGCAGAAGAATTAAAAAAAAAAAAAAGTAGTTGTACGTACTGTATTTGATTTGTTTTATGAATCAAGTAATCAAAAATTCATCATAAAAAAACCAGCTATAGACTTACTATTGTCAGTTCTGATGTTCTGAGGCAGGAATATTTCCCTGGTTATGAACTGTGAAAGGTTAAAATCCTCTGCTTTCATCATTTTCTGTTGTAAGCAGCTTTTTCAGTTTTATGATGAATTGGGGAGCAGGAGGATTGAATTTTCTCAGAGAGTTGCATTTTATGTGAGGTCACATAATAGTCTTCCTATATATTGTATTTCAGCATTTGTTTAGAATCGAGAATATAAAATTTCCTGGAGTTGTATGTCCGTGAAAGTGTAGGTAGTTTATTGTGGTTTTGTTTTGTTTTGTTTTTAAATTCTGCCAATAAAAAGAGGACAAACTTAAATGCCTTCAACTCCATAATTTTTTTAAAATGTGGATATCTGAAATACTTGATTTAGTTAACTTTTGTCACATTCTAAAATTTAGCAGCACTAGATGGTTTTCCCCTTTACTTACTTTGGTGGTTAATAACTAGGTACCTGTAAGGTGTTAGGTTACAAAAAAATTAAAAATAACGCTGGTAAGAGGTCTGGAAAGTCTTTGGCAGTATGCATGGATTCATTTTGCTATAGGTGGTCTGCACTCAATCAGCACATATTTCAGGCTGCTTTCAGGACTAAAAGCAGATCATACTCCACCTCTTTGCTGTAGTTGGTTGAGATGTCTCATGAACAAGAAATATCAGTGGCTTTCCCCATATGGCAGTACGTAAGGAAGCAGTGGCATCGTCTCAGAAACAAGGGCTTACAAACAGAAAGATCAGGAAGAGAAGCACATGGCTCTATTTGCCTTCTCTGATGGAGGGATAATTACTGCTTTGGAATCATTTGATGCCAGTACTCTGGCAGATGTGTAGAGTCCAGTTACAACAATATTTATTCCTTTGCTAATTTAAGATACTCCACTGAGAGAGATTGAGGTTCCTGGGAGCACTTGAGGATGCTGCTATAGTTTTTATCAGTGAAATACGCACCTAGTTATTAATCTGACAGTACTGCAGTGAGTCAAGTGTTAACCTGGCTGAGGTGCAGAAGCAGCGGCCCAGGGGCACGTGACGTAGGACTGAACCGTGTTGAACACAGGTTTGGGAGACTGGTCTGATAAAGTTTAGGGTCTGTCTTTTTTTGGTTTTGTTTTACCTGGTTGGCTTTTGTCCAGCTATTTCACTGAGATGCTGAATGGCTACGGTGGCTTGCAGTGCTGATCCTGCAATATTCTGCTCCTGCTGTACCATTTCAGAGTGTCTGTTCTCCAGAAGTCAGGTCTGCTCTTCCCCTTGTGTTACAATACTGCTTTCCACTTTCATAAGACACCTGTGTGCCGCAGAGTGACTGCAGACCCGTGCTATTATTTGGCACTGGGGAGCTCCCTATAAAAAAGGAGATTTAGTCATAAACGTGGATGTGGATTATTGTCGTGGTTTCAGGTCAGCTCAGTCGGTAACAAAGCACCACAAAGCCGCTCACTCACCCCCCACCCCCTCACCTGGCCACGTTGGGATGAGGAGAAAATACAAAGGCAGGCTCGTGGGTCGAGACAAGGACTGGGAGGGATCACTCCCCACTTATGGTCACGGGCAAAAGACAGGCTCAACTTGGGGAAGAAACAAAATCAATTTAATTTACTACAAATCAAAACAGAAACAAAACACAAGGGTATTAGGAAGGGAAACTAAACATCAGAACAACCTCCCCCCACCCCTCCCGCCTTCCCGGCTCAGCTCCACTACCGATGCTTTCTACCTCCTCCCCCCGGCGGCGCAGGGGAACAGGGGATGGGGGTTGAGTCAGCTCGCCACACATCGTCGTTGCCGCTTCTTTCCTGAGGGGGGAGATTCCTCACTTGTTCCCTGCTCCACCGTGGGGTCCCTCCCACGGGAGACAGTCCTTCACCAACTTCTCCAACGTGGTTCCTTTCCGCAGGCTGCAGTTCCTCACAAACCTCCCTGGCGCGGATCCTTTCCACGGGCTTCTCTCCCGTCTCACACTGCTTCAGTGCGTTTTTTACCATGGGGTTACAGCCACCTTCGGGAGCCTCCGCTCCACCGTTCACCCCCCTGGGCTGCAGGGGGACAGCCTGCTTTCTCACTACGGGCTGCAGAGCCATGAGCCTCCTCAGGCACCCCCTCCTCCCCCTCCTCTTCCATGACTCCAGTGTTGGCAGAAGTGTTCCTCTCAGGTTTCCCAACCCCCACACTACCAGTTCCCCTTCTTAAATATGTTTTCCCAGAGGCGTGACCACCGTCACTCCCCGCCTAGAGGCAGGTCCGACATTTTGGCACGCGCATCCGACATTTTGGGGCAGCGAATTCTTCCAGCAACTTCTTAAAGGGGCCGCCTCTGCAGCCTCCCTCCCCTGCCACCAAGGAAAACCGCGCCACACAAACCCATAACAATTATAAAGCAGCAAGCATTCTGTGCTGATTAACTGCATATTTATCCTGGTCTAGCCTGTCTGAAGAGTGATTTTAAATGGATATTTAGCAAGTATAGAGATCAACTGGGATGCACAACAATTTTTCTAATTACAGTAGCAAGTTACTATTTGGTAAGGCCATAAAAAGAGGCCCTAATTGTGACTCTGAAATCCCTGAGATCTTGCAGTGGCCTGTGTTGCCTGTCCAGATTTTTGGCTAATTGAACTGGCTGAGCTGGATTTCTACCTTTTTGTGGCATTCAGCAAACATCATCTATACCTGTGGGTCCGACTTTAAAAACGCTTTGTGCGTTCACGTAATCTCTGACTCCTTTATAACTGGGATGAGTTTTCTGGTGGCACCGCCTTGAAACCATATCAAAATATCTTTGATTGCTCAGGAAAGGATGTTTTGGCTTAAGTCTGAGAGGTTGTGAAGCCATTGCCCTCCTGTGCTGAAATGAGTGGGCTATTTCCGTAATAATCTCATTAGTTCAGCAGAACCACCACTATGTCTTTGGGTCTCCGTGTTTCCTGATGTGAACTCAAATCTATTGCCTAATGCACTGTTATCTCTAAATAAAAATACAGAGATGGAAAATGGAAATCTTTCTGGTATGTGAAAAATTGGATTACCTACTGTGACAGTGATAGGCTTGTTTTTTTGGCAACTGCTTGTATACTTTTGTCTATCCAACTATGCCACAATGTTTTCCACATTTCCATCTTCTAAAATATTGCTGTCCCCATCTTGAATGGATAGTGACTCTGAATTACAAATCTGTTCATATTTTGTAAAAATCTGACTGAATATGTGCAAGGATAAATTCCATGTCTTCAATTTACTTGATTTAGTTTGTTCATTAATAACTTACAGATTTTCTATATTTTAATGTTTAACTTTTGAAGATACTTATGTAAGTGACACTGCAGTTGAAAGCTTTTGATTTTAGAATAGGAGATCAATACATGTTTTGATTTGCATTCAATATTATGCTTGCAGTGGCAAAATAGTATTTCTTCTGATTATAATTTAGTTATTATATAATTACATATTATATTACCACATATTGTATTTCCCTGTACTTGAATTCAAGATAAATGCTTAGAGAGAACTCCGCAGGAAATATGAAGTGATACAATTACTTTAGCCCTACCTTAGCTTACAATATTTAAATAGACAGTTTTTGTAACTGTTTATCTCAAACATCTATGACATGCCAGAGCCTATGATGCCAGTTACCCTCAGAAAACAGAAGATAGAAAGTCTGGAAAGATCGTGTATGTGTTTTTAAAAGGAAACCTCTGCATTAGGCTTTTTTGTTTATATTTTAATCAGTATTTGCATGTATATCTGTTTAGATTCTAGCTATACTATTTACTAAGCATGTATTTCATTCAACCTTGCATGTGCCAGATATCAATCTGTTCTGCTTTTGCACACTTCACATAATAATTTACATAATGAAAATGATAGATGGCACAGTTGTGTACATCTATATGGAAGGCATTTTAATCATAAAATCTGAAAGGCTAGTATTCCAAAGCTTGCAGAAACCATGCTGCTGTAACAGAGGAAAAAGGAAAAACAATTGTTTACAACAGTTTTAACAGTCTACTTTTTTGCCTAAGGTCTCTTTCCACTGCAACTTACTGTAACTCACATCCAAGGTCATAATTTCCCAATTATATATTTAAATAGTGTATTGATGATACTCTCTGAAAGATATTTTTTCAGTTATTACTAATTTCTTGCCATTATAATAATTCAGATTTGAAGAATGGAATATAAAATTATTTATAACAGTCTGCTACAAAATCTCTAGGTGCTACATGGTAACAGTTTCACTAAGAACAAGGAAAAAATGTCATTGTTTATCATAAAAAGGCAATACATTGGTGTGGTGCTCCTTCTCATCTTACCAGCCTTTGTGTTTGTAGTCACTTCTGTTCTCTGTGCATCTGTCTTCTTCTGTATCCCCATTGCTAAGAACGTGCCTGCTCACCTATGCTTCCTCATGCAGAATAAGTCAGAATTATTGCATTTTACTGGTTTTCTTGAGCAGCTTATGTAGAAAGGTAATTTAAGCAAGCAGAAAAGTAGGTGAATTGGGGCCTGGAATGAACTGTTTCCTCCCTCCTGAGTAGCTTGATTTCTGTCTTTACCCCAAACCTTGCTACAGCTGGCTCTGTAGGGTAGACTTGTATTTCCTTCAATGCCAAAAAAACCCAGCTGGTGGCATCAATTAATGGGAATTGCTCATTGAAATCAACAGCTGAGGGCAGGAGGGGTTACCCCTTCGGCTATATTGGTGGAGGTGGCTGTGGTCCTCTTCATTCCACAGTAGTATTAGGCCTGGTCAACTTTTCTGGACTGTCTGGAGTTTAGGATGATAAATTCTGTTCTGCTGCTGGGAAGGTGGAAGCTGTTGATGTCTTCCATTTCTCTTACTGTTGCACATGGTAGTTCTGCTCTCTGTATGATTCAAGACTGCTTTGAGTAGTTAATACGATATAGATGTTTTGCAGATTCTTCTGGAGTAAAGTCTGCAACTGTGCTAGCCTGAAAGGAGGAGGACCTTGAATTCAGGATGATCCCTCACAAAAAGAAAAGGTTGTTTATGCACAAAAACTTACATTACATGCCTGTATTCAGTATATAATTTGGGTGTAAACTTTTCACTATGTATTTGCCTGAAAGAAGGTAATTCTTTCTCTTATGCTTTATGACTGTTGTCTTTCAGGTTTATACTTGTCTTTATAATTTCTGCCACTGTTACTCTCTTTATGATACTACTACTTTCTCATTTTTAGAGTCTGCACTGCTTGAACTTACTTCTTTGGACTTCTATCCTATCCGTGGGATTTTAAGCACAGAACTTGTGAAACCCTTTAGCTACAACATCTGAATTTCTCTGATGTCATGCTGTCTTAATTCAGTGACAAAGTAATCCTGAACTGGATTCTTTACTTTCCCTATAGGAATTAGAACGTGATCCCTACCAAAAGTAATTTTGAGAGAAAAAAATTTTAAAAGTTCAAAGGGTCTTTAAACAACTTTTTCACTAGTACATCAAATACCTGCAGTTGTGACATCATCTGTGGTATGACTTGAACACTAGTATTCATTTCTCGGATTGTATTTTTCATTGCTGTTGTTAAAAGCTGTTTGAATGGATCTAGGACGAGCATGTTTTTAATGAACAGCATACGTATTGTCCCATTCCAAGAGATGTTCAGCCAATCCTTCATTAAGTTTACTGACATAAGATGCCTAAGAATTATTCCACTAAGTAATTGTTTCTTTGGCATTATTCTGCTATTCAAAATGGCATACAATGGCAATTCCATATTATCTGCTAATACTGCCAACTGTACTGTAACACATACTTTTCATTCCCCTGTTCTTATGATGGATTTTGCTCCTGTTTCTTCAATGGTGCAGTTTGATGACATGTCAAAGTAAATTGGTGTCTCATCTGTATCATCCACTTGGCTGCTTACTTAGTCCTATCGTACGCTGTTGACTTGCCGTGAGGTTTTTCAGTGGAGTCAGAAGGTACGTGTTGGTAAAGTTCTTTGCCACAGGCAAAAATCATAATGACACATTGTTTGTACACACCAAGTATTACTGGCCTTTAATTCTTGCTGTGCAATGTTTTGTGTTCATGCTATTTCTTGGGCTCTCAGTTTGAGAAATGAGAAATGCTGTTTAAGTACACATAAATTCTACAACTATTTTTTCTGGGTCATGAAAGCTGCTTCTTTTGAGTCTGCTGAATGACTTCTGCATTGAGTTAGAAGAAAACAGTTTGTTTTGATTGTTCCCATTTTTGCACATTTGCGTCCCTTAGGTTATTTCCTCCCAGCCTCACAAATTTTAACTTTTTCTGCACATAGTACCATCATGAGTTTAAAATTTGCATCAAGCCTTCTCCTTATACATCTTGATAGATTTCCTTTGGCTCTTCTACATCTCATCTTCAGAAAATTTGCTATTTTACAGTTCACTCAGAAGATTCAGGAAGACTCATAAAAGTTGCCAAAAATCACTATGCAATTCTCTAAACTCCAGTACACCACACAACTTGCAAGTCGGTGAGAAAAACAGCAATAATCACATGTTCCAACTGCGTCATCTTATTAAAACTTTGGGCAGCTTCAGGCATGTTTGTGCTCCTTTGTCACTAGGTGGCTTCCCACACTGCACAGTTCTGTTACTCTGTTAACCCAAATGGAAGATCACCAGAATTTAACACAATTCCCAATTTTCAAGTTAAATTACATGGGGAAAAGGTTGGGGGGGGGGGAATAAGCTTGATTTCATTTTATGTAACTATGAGATATAGTTCCCTCCGGTTTCAGATTATTCCTTTTGATGCTACTTTCCTGATTATTTTGAAGATTGATTCAGAAAATGAGACAGCTTTAACATACTGGAACCTGATTACAGGTTAGCACACAATATTGTAAGGCCACTTCCTGCCTGCCTTTTTGGCAGATGCTTAAATACAGAAGTGGTTTTGGATCACAGAACAAGCTACGTGTTCTAGTCTGCTTGAATGAAGAGATCATTTTGAAGTTGTTTGCAATTTCATATATCCGTAATTCTGACATCAGTATGCTTTCTGAGGTTGGAGATAAATTCCTCCTTGTTGAGAAGAGCATTCATTTGCGTCCCTTCTATTAACGCCCACATACGTATTTCCTAAGGGAAATCTGGACAGAATCCTGAGAAACATTTTATTCATTTCTCAGATTACAGTAAATCTGAGAAATAACCTCACATGTCATAATTGATATTGTGTTGCCTTTAGTCCCAGCTTTTCACATAAAAAACACCAAAACTAGAAAAACAAGACAATCACTAGAGAAGCCATTGTTTTGAAAAAATACTATCTTGCTGAATGTTAGTGTGAGAAATGTCTGTGCTTATACATATTCATAATTCTGGGGGTTTTAATGGCCTGTTTTAAAGTGTTACACAACTTAAGTGTTTAAGGCTAAGTGCCCATGTCTTTAGTGCTCATCAGCAGAATCAGATAACTTTTAGTTGCCTAATAATAAGAACCTTTATTGCTAGTGTTGGTATGATTTCTTAAATGCGACTTAAAAATGAGAACAATTTGTCAAACGGTCTGATTGAAGTGTCTTTTGTGCCCTTTTAGGTTAAGGTGGAATTTTTTTTTGGAGACCTGACAGGGAAATGTGTTAAGGGATGTGTAAAAAGAAGAATCAGAATTGGGAAACGTCTTGTGCTTGAATTAGTTCTTAGACTTGACCTAGAGATCATTTTAATGGAAGAAATATTTTTCCCTGATTGAGATGGGTGGGGGCCAAAAAAATGTATATTTTGCATTATCTATCAAGGTACTTGAGGTGTGTTTTTATGGTATTCTCATTGACTTGTGTGAATTCATAAGATTTGAAAACTAGGGAGGAGTAGGGCATTTTAACTGTGATCATCAGTATGTGGCATAAGAGCAAAATCACTGAAGTAAAGGTATTTAAAAAAAAACCCAAGCAAAAAATAACTGAGAAATTGAATATTAAAATTGTCCTTGGCAGACAAGGTGGCACAAAATCCATTGTAACATGTTCCAAGATTATTAATATTATTTTATGTGTTTTTTATTTGATAGTATCTTTCTTTATGGCTTCTTTATGTGGGGAAGAAAAAACTTGAAACTTAACACTCTTTAATTCTGGTATTTATGCTGAAGTTGAAATAAGCTGTGAGTTTTTAACCTGTTAGCCTACAAGGTACTTATTTTTAAGATAATGTACATGATCTCTGTTATAATTGTACTGTGTATTCCTTTATTTGTTTGTATAGCAAACTGTGGTAGGTCGACCCTGGCTGGACACCAGGTGCCCACCAAAGCTACTCTCTCACTCCCTGCCGCAGCTAGACAGGGGAGAGAAAATACAACAAAGGGCTCCTGGGTCAAGATAAGGACAGGGAGAGATCACTCAATCAATTATCGTCATGGGCAAAAGAGACTTGACTTGGGGAAAATTAATTTATTGTCAATCACACAAGAGTAGGGTAATGAGAACAAAAGCAAATATTAAACCACTTTCCCCCCACCCCTCCCTTCTTCCTGGGCACAGCTTCACTCCTGAATTCTCTACCTCCTCGCCCTCAGTGGGGCAGGGGGATGGGGAATGGGGGTTGTGGTCAGCTTGCCACACCTTGTCTCTGCAGCTCCTTCCTCCTCAGGAGCAGGACTCATCACTTTTTCCCTGCTCCACCGTGGGGTCCTTCCCATGGGAGACAGTCCTTCATGAACTTCTTCAACATGAGTACTTCCCACAGGCTGTAGTTCTTCATGAACTGCTCCAGCGTGGGTCCCTTCCATGGGCTGCAGTCCTTCAGGCACAGACTGCTCCAGCATGGGTCCCCCACGGGGTCACAAGTCCTGCCAGAAAACCTGCTCCAGCGTGGGCTCCTCCCTCCACG
>VYZV01002427.1:5199-16986 GCA_013401275.1 Pandion haliaetus | reverse complement strand
AAAAAAAAAAAAAAAAAAAAAAAAGGTTTATTGCCTTGACTATGGAGGCAGATCTGTCACCAACTAACCCTGCCAGACGACTATCAATTGATGCCAAATATATCACCCACTTGCTTTTTCAACCTGCTTATCATATATTCCCTGAAAAACTCCTCCCTGAGGAGGGGTGACATTCACATTAGAAAGCTATTTTGCTGATCTCTCTTCACAAAGGTTAAATCAGTGAAACACAAGAGTGAGAGCTTTCCTCATCCAGATCATTTATTTCTGGGGAGTTACTGTTCTCAGGGACTATCACAGACTCAAACAAAAACTTAGGTCTGAAGGGAGTGCTGAAGCTCATCTAGTTCAACCTCCTGCTCACAGCAGGGCTAACTTCAAAGCTGGACTGTATGTTGCTTTGGACCTTGCCAAGTTTTAAATATCTACAAGGATGGCAGATTCCATAAACCCTCCAAGCAATCTGTTCCAACACAACTGCTCTCATGGTCAACAGTTTTCTTCATATACAACTGGAATTTCCTTAGCTGCAACTTGTGACAACTGACTCTTGCCCTTTCACTGTGCACCTCTGAAAAGCACGTGGGTTCATTTTCTCTGTAATACCCTTAAGGTGGTATAAGATGGGAGGTAGGTCCCTCAGCCTTCTCCATGCTAAGTAAATTCAGTTCCTCAGCCTCTCCTTGAACATGTTCTCCATCCCCCTAACCACCTTATAGTGCCCTCCACTGCACTCCCTCCAGCTTGCCGACATCTTTCTCTTCATCTTGCCTAAACTAGGCACCACCAACTGGTGGTTCAGCTGGCTGTCCACAAGGATCTCTGGTTCTTTTCCACAGAGTTACTACACAGCCACTCAGCACTCAGCTTGTACTGATGCACAGGGCTGTTATTTCCAGATGCAGGACTTGACATTTATCTTTGCACAGCATCTTGGAGGTTCCTGTTGGCCGATTCCTACAGACTGTTGAGGTCCATCTGATCAACAGCCCAGCCTTGCCTTCTAGCATATCAACCACTCCCACCAATTTGATGTAATCTGCAAACTTGATGAGAGTGTCTTCTGTCCTACTATCCTGATCGCTGATGAAGATGTTAAAACAGTATGAGACTCAGTAAACTATTTTCAGGAAAATAGCTCTTCTTGACTTCACTGTCAAGAAAATACCTTCATCCATAAACTTCTGGACTATGTTGTGAGCTCAAGGGCCAGATCATGAACACTGCAAACAGGTCAGTTTAAGGATGTACCTCAAGAGCTTTCTCAAGTAAAGTATTCAAGAGAACTCAAAGACTTTCTAATATAAACATTTCACATCTCCTTTTCATCAAGTCTTATATTTAAAGTGTTAATATAAGTACGACTTTCAAGGAGGTATACACCTAAAAGGCTCCATGGGACTCCTAGAGATTGACTGGCACTTAGGATTAAGATTCTTCAATACAGTAAAACACACTCACCATTCTAGATACTCTGGTAACCAAATTAAATGTCATGGCATTATGTTCTGCTCCTATTTTCTTGCTAACTCTTTGAAAAAGTGTCTACAGAACAAATCCAGTTTCGCCCTAATGAAGGGGTAAAAAAGTATCCAATTAAAAAAAAGGGAAGATTAAGTTTATTCCCATCTTAGCCCTAATATAAAGGTTCTCTACACAGTAAAGCCATTAGTTTCTTTCTACAACAGCATTAGAGAACTGCTATTGCTACCATTTTATCAGCTACACATTGTAGTTTGTAAACATATTTTCTTAAAAGAAGAATTAAATGTCACCTTGAGGGACAAAAATTAGAAGAATCACCGTGCATTATTATCGAAGACCACTGATGTCATTGTAGTTGAGATAAATACACCAAGAACTGATACAGGTCTTCATTTGTATTGATTCTTATGTAAAGACATAAGCACAGATACCACTGCCGCACAGAGACTCTTTTGGTCCAAACTTTTTATGCTAGAACAGTTGAAAGGAAATACCAAGGAGATCTTCACTTCATGTTAGCTTCTCTAATCACGGGCAGTCTTAGAAGCAGTAGCATAATTGAACAAAACCCTTGTGTTGAACTGGCATCTCAGCATCATTCATTCCAGACTTAATTTGCCAAAGCCTAACTTTGCCCAGGAATACGAAGGGATTTTTGTCTTTACAGTGGGCTTTGAAGAAAACTAAGGCACAAGACAGATGCACAAATCTGTAAAAATACCAAAACATAAAGGAAAACAACCAACCCTTCCAACAGCAACAACAAACCCCAAAACCAAAACCAGATACTTCCTTGGGAACTCTGCATAATAAGATCTGGGAGTATATGACAAACTAAGCTTGCCAGACTGGTGTCATGCTCTCCCTACAAAGTAACATCCTACGAAGTAACAAAGTACACCCTAAAGAAAGGGGATCAACCCAAGTCTCAAGCAAGCAAATGTGTAAAAGATTGAACTTTTACACATCTCATATAACATGTCCCCCTCACCCTGCCCCCGAGAATACCAGAAGTGACTAAAGTTCTGCAATTGTGGCTACATTTTTACAGTAAAAATGACAACTCTGATCTTGCTAACTCCCCTCTCCATTGTTCCCAGTATGACAGCATGAAGCTTGTAACTAACCACACCAATGAGGGGCAGTGGTTAAAGTGAAATTGCTGAAGCTGTACTCCCAGAAATGCATATGTACTGCAAGTACTACAATGAGATTTAGGGTAAATGCATAGTATAAGCTTGCTATGCTATAGTATTCTACATATTATATAAACTTTCTACACTATGAACACATTTCTGGTTGGATATATTTAATGATACCTGCCAGAAACTGGCACAAGTAAGAAATGCTCCCTGCTTCTCTTCTCCACTCCAAAAAATTACTCCAAGCTCTGTACACTCCAAGCTCCTGAACGTACACAGAGAATAACTGGTTGGGCAGCAAGCAAAACAACTCTGGCAAGCAAAGAGAATCTGAAAAAGAGAAGCTGAAGGAATCATCTTTTGGTCAAATTACATGCCACTTAAAACCTATTCTACTCAGCTACCAACACTGAGGATGACCTTTCATCCTATAGCTTCATAAATATCATATGGGAATGGACAGGCATGTGAAGACAAGCATGTAGGAGATAAGAGGGCTGTGGATAAAACCAAGACTATTTTCTAGGGTAACTACTATCTGGAAAAAAAGCTTTTTAAAGGAAGTTGTACTCTAATCTTCACGATAGTTTAAAAAAGCTCCACACTACTCTGAAAATTAGCTACAATCCACAAGGATCTGAAACATCTGGAGTAAAACCACTTTCACTGCTCAGCATGTAATAAAATTGATTAGATTTGACTTACTGAGCTACATCTTTGAGATGCAGGAAGGAAGGTAGCTGAAGAAATAGCACAGCTAACTTCTGTGGCTGGAGTTACGCCCCCAAATGAATCAAGAGGATATACAGCCCCTGGTTTTCTTTATTTATGGAGTTGCTGCCATCATCATTGCTATTTCATAAATCAGGTAGCATAAAAATAAAATCAGCAGTTCAGACTGATAATTTTTAAGTGAATGTATTGCCTGCACTGAGACAAGAAAAAAAAATTTTCAGGCAGAAAAGGTCTGTAGACACCACATAACCTTCTTCCCCAACCCATCCACCTTGCTTGCTTTTTTTTTTGTGGAAAAAAAAAAAAACCAAAAAACAAACCCAACCCAAAACAAAGCAACACAACAGTAATACACAGAACATTGCTTAAAGTTGCAAGGTCAGTGGTTAACCATACTGTAAGAATGTGAGGATCTACTTGTCTTTGGGATCATCCCTGGGGGAGGTAAATTTAATGAATGGGGAAGAGGTTGACCCCTGGATGTTGTACTCTCTTTAGATGACTCCTAAAAACCTATGGGGCTTTCAATACCAGATTACATAGGGAATGGGGCAAATAAAGAGGCTACAGATCCATTAAGCAATTTAAATCTTTCAATCAGGGTATCAGCTGGAGATCCGGCAGAGTCGTAGTACCACAGAAGAGTAGGAAAAGAAGCTTAATTTTCTTATGCTAATTTTTTTTTTACTCAGTCAAGTGGGGTTTATAGCTACAAGAAATATATACATGTCCAGGTAAGTCCACCAATCTTGGTTTCTTCAAATACAAAGTTACCTGTCTTTACAGTAAAGTCCTGATTGAGTTGTATTATGCTGCTCCCTCATGTCATGACAAAAACTGTGATCAGCACTACATTTTTTGCAAGCACGTTTAGCTGCTGCTTGTATCCTCCTGAAAAGTAGCTGTTTCTACAGCAAGCTGAATTAAATTCCTTAAGAACCCCTACAAAATCATTCAGGAAACCTCTTCCACGAAAAGGCTGTTTTCATCCTGCCCTTGTTATCCTTTCCCTCACCACCACCCCAATATATGACACAGCATTATCTAGCCTGAAAGTCATGGTAACAATCCGGTGGTAGCTTCATAAAGCTATTGGGATATTACATACAAGTCTCCTTAAGAATCAACACGGTCAGCTCTGGAAAGCACAAGCAATACTTAACAGTTGTGTTCTGAAGCCTTAGGATAGGACACTTGTACTCCAAAAACCAGGCCCAAATGAAAAGCAAAATCAAGAAGTGATAAAAACTTACAAAAAATTACTAACAGACATTAAGAATATGATGAATTAGAATCACTGAGCTTTTATGAACTGGAAACTGACTAAGAGATGCTGACTGACTGCACTATTATTTTCACCATGGTGAATGGTTAATTGGAGGATGCACCACAGCTGTAAACAGTAAAGACATTTTTTAGCAGATTATCAACTAGAAGGGAAAATAGTGAGATAGGCAGTAACATTCAGTGAGAAGAAACACAGCTATTTTAATTAATAGAGCTAAAACTGGAGAAGGCTTGAAAGCTTCAGTTAACAGTAGGTAAATGAAGTAAGAAAGTACATGCAATTTAAAATCCATCTCAACTTCATGGAGTTTTTTGAAGCTCACCAAGGTGCTACTTTTACAGGGAAGGTGTTAAATATAAACTCACTGGCAACGCAGGGTGAGAGGAAGGAGAAGCTGATGTATCCCTACGGATATCCGTAGGAAAATTCACATTCGGCAAGGACAGTTTAATAAGTTTGCTTTACTGGGACAAGAGGGGTAGCAGATAGTTCAGAAAGCTTTTATTGTTGATTATCTAATATTTACCTAGCAGTACCCAACTGGAAAGTCCATTTACTACAGAATTCAAGGTAGTGGCTTTCAGGGTAAATTTCTGTTGTGAGAGGAGTGTTCTTAAATAGGCTTCCTTTCCACCATATCTACAGTATTTCTTTCCCCTCACAAAAACACTAGACAATCCAAAACCATCATCAAGGACACAGCAACTCCCTTTGCATGCAACTGGACACCTCATAACCACAGCTGGTGTTGGTTATCCCCACCAGCACAGGACAAAGCATAATAGTAGAAGCTCATTCTTTCCCTTTTAGCAACCAAAGGGACAGCACACTCAGCTTTCATCATAAGAATTTACTATTCCTTCTTTTTCTTCTCCTCACAGCATTCTTATGTATCTACTCCAGAAGACATTTTCTTACACATTTAGAACTCCCAGTGCCTATTGTTTTTGGTAGTTTTTCATCTCCATGAGAAATTTAATCCACAACTGAAAAGTTACCGTGTAACCTGCAGGTTACTCTACAACTCATTCTTGTCATTCTTCCAATTCTCCACTCCCCCCTCTTCCACCTCTTCTTGGACACAGAGGGAACAATTGAAAGAAGAGCATTTAAGAGTGGAATCTACCTGAAGAGCAAAGAAAAAGCTAGCCAGCGGTAGAGGAGAAAGAACACCAAATGCTGAAGCACAGACTAGGGGTGAAAGTAAGCTATCCCAAGCCTTACTTTCAACATCTCTTCTTCTTTCAAACAACAAGCATGCACCTAAGAACTTTTAAAAGTAAAGGTCTCATTACAAAAATAGTAGATACGGATTCCAAAATGGTTGTAACACTGACAGAAAATGTAATTATTTACTTGGGACCACTTATGTTGTGCTCTGAAAGTACCAAGGAGATCATTAGTCGACGCTATTTTACAGTTCAATAAAATAAACTCCCCCTTGCAATCACAGAACTTTCAATGGTTTTGGACAGACACCACAGCACAAATTCAGTGTGCCCCTAGCCTCTAACGGAGCTCTTTTCGTCAAGATGTTGTATGGCTGTATTTTGTAATTGAATTCTTTAGCACAATGAGTTACTGGAAACCTTGGTGCCTCTGCCCCAAAAAACAGTATAAGGACTAAACTTGCTTAATTATTACTGCACTGCCCATATCCATTACCTTTTCAAGAAAGCTCCACAGCACATATTCAAATTCTGCAGAATGCAAGTAAGTATTTACTTCTGTTGCTGGGAACATCATTGAGTAGACGTATTCTCTGTGGTATTTCCAACAGTAAAAGAGGCTGTATATCTACCCCATATAAATCAGAAATAGAAATCACATGCTAAATTGTGTCAGAAATCTGATGTTTGTGCAATTAAGATACAGGTCCTCAGCTCCTGCTCCAGACCCTCTGCTGTGCTTTTTGATGCCACTACAACTAAGCATGTATTAGCAAGTAGCGTAGCCCAGCACAGTCAGATTTGTTGCGTGGGTGCTGAGGACTCAACACCCCCAGTATACACATGTAAAGGTGCTTTACCGAAGGCTAGATCTGACCTGGTGCTGTGGACCCAAGGCCTGTTAGCACTTGGCATGCAATAGGCATGTTTCTGAAACACAGCTTCTATTTTCATTTCAGCCAGAAGAAACCCTGTGCAGTCCAAGAAAGTTTAGACAGTACGAGAAGATCAGGAAATTCACTTTACAAGTGCACTCTCCCAAAAAGAACTGCAAAGCTAAAGCAGACCCACCCACTGAGTTCAGAGATGAAGACCAGAGATAAACAAGCCCCTTGAAGCATTTACAGAACGAATGTTAGCTCCTCAGCACAGCCGCTTCTCCAGAGCTGCTCCAGCTGTGCCACACTGCTTGCTAACTATACGGATGTATCTTGTAGTGGCTGCTCCTGCTCGCGTGTCAGATGTATACGTCCATAGCTCCAGTGTGCATCACTCTATACTGTCACATGTCATTGTGATCCTCACACATACATACTGGTACGGTACAGCACAACGCAGAGTCACCACGTGCCCTCTGCTGGACCGCTACTCATTCACCTATTGCCTCCTCGCACCTCAGCAGCTGCCAGCCACACAGAGAGGCATCTACAGCGCTGAGGGTAGAGGCATTTCAGGGCCCCAGGAGAAATGGCCTGTCCCTGCCACTACTGAAAGGATTTCTTTCAGCCTTGTTTTTAAAGAAGTCTGGGTTTACAGGAAAAAACTAAGGCTACCCTTCCTTCCACCAAAATAAATATAGGTTCCTAGACTCTCCCAGAACTCAGGCTGCTTTCAAATCTCTGTTTTGTCACTGTAATACAAAAATATCCGGAAATATTCTATACCACAGGTGTGAGTGCTGTTTTCTTTTTTCTTTTTTTTTTTTTTTTAATTTCCCTCTTAATTCTACCCCTTGAACCTGGTAAGCAGAGGATATCCACAGTCCTTAATATTTGAAGGCAGCATTCATTTTATAATGCTTTAGAAACAGACGCATCTAAAGAACTTTGTTCCAGCTATGTCTCAAATTCACCTTTAATTTGACTCCTAAATTGGGGTAAGCTTTCAAAACTGCTAATTCATCTCAAAGTGATACAGGTAAGTGGCAGTACTGCAAATATATACTTCGACTATTAATACAGTATAATAATTATTTAAAAAATAAAACCCTGAACTTAGTTACATTGCCCCAAATCCCAATTACACTGTTAACAGTCTGCCTATAATTCTTTGTGTGACCATATTTGTTTAGCAAACAGATATTTATCTTATTCTAGCATTTACATTAACCATAGATCCTTAAGGAGAAAAATCCTATGAATTCAGTCACTCTCAGGATTTGTTTAAAGAACAGCTCAACAAAAAGATATTCCTCCTACTGTATGTCATTGTGGCACCTCTTTCCAATCTATTTCACAAGTCTGCTTTAAGAGTTTCTACTATACTAGCCAGGATTACTCCATTTTGTAGCTTCCCAGATACTCCTACAATAAACAGTAGCAGAAAGCTGACTTCTGTTTCTGGGTGACACTCAAGTGAGGGACATGACCAGAAAAATCTTTTGCTAGTGTAGGAAAGGAAATTATAGAGGCCCTTTCTCTCTGTGCAACCAGTTAACATCATTAGCCACCAGTTATCACTCCTTGATTTTGTGCCTAATAGTGGCTACAGATTAAATGTAAATGTAAGAATTTTAGTTTCTACCAGCCAGTAAGGATCCTCAACTCAAGCATCAAATGCAAACAGCATGTTACATTCTGCATGGCACAGCACTGTCATTCCTTTCTCTAGCCAAAGATATGTTGCTGTGCCCCAAGGTGGAGAATCAAATTCCTGATTTCGTAACCTGATTGGTGTGCTGACTTTTTACTAAAAGATCCTATCTGACATACCTTTATAAAAGTTGCATTGTCATGTACTTTGTTCAATAATTTAGTTTTGAAATGACATGATTGACATTAAGCAGTATTTACCTGCTTCTTCTTTAATAAATGACAAATCTTCTTCTGGATATGGGACTGATGGTTGCAACACTGAGCAATCTTCCGAGTTCTCTTCAGTATTAGGTGGTATATTATAAATAAATCTCTTTGCAGTTTGGTTTTTCCTTCTTGCTTTTCCAGGTTCTTGAACTGATTGTCCCTGTGCACCCATGTCATTCCATACGAAAACTTTTCCCTCACCTTGAGATTCATTTTCAGCCATTTCAGGTGAGCTGTCCTGGACCCAACTGCAGTCATTCATTTGGTAGCTTTCCATTTGGCCCTCATCAATAGAGTAACCATCGTTCTCAGTTTTTATGCTACTCGCCAAGTTGGTAAGGTTTCGCGTTGCCCAGAAGCTGGCAACTTTCTGATCCCTTGGAGACAAACCATCCCTACTGACAGATCTTCTGTTGTAATCCACAACAACGGTCTCTGGAGCTTCTGATTTTATACTTATGTTTAAGGCATCTTTAATGAAGTTGCGGCAGGACTGGACAACCTCTGTCATCTGAAGGTAGCTGGCCACTGACATCACTTCAATGGCATTTTGGCTCGTAAGCACAAGGTTACCAGAATATAAGAAGTCCAAGATGACAGAAAAACCTTGTACAGCAACAACATCTAAATAGGTAACAGTGGTTTGATTACGGCTTTCTTTGTTTGTAAAGCAATACAGAGTCTTAAAGAAGCGGCTGCCTGCAACCAGGATGTTCTTGTGAGCTCTGAAGACCCTCCCGCTCACCACAATGTTAACATCACAAAGAATGCCTTTCTTCCTCTGCTCGTTGAGCTCTTGCAGGAGCTGGTAGCAATAAGAGTTCTCATTTGGCCTGCTGTTAAAATCACAGTATCCTTCATTATTCAGTTCTGATGGTAACTCTGACTCCTGCAATTAAAAAAACCACAACCATAATTAGCTCCTAATGAATGCTCTCCTTAGTCCTCCAACACTGTAATAAGGATATGAAAACAAACTTAAGAAGATAATGTTATTCAAATGATTTTTTTTTTATGTTCTTGGTCATAAAGGCAGACAGCAATATATAATTTAAAAATATTCTGAAAACTAAGAATCACGATCTCATTCTGCACCCTCCATCCCCAAATTTGAAACAAAACCAGAACTAGCAAAATTGCCTTGAGGGCAAAGGAAGTGAAATTTTGGCCAAAAGAAAGGAATGATTTAGTTGAGTGTGAAGGTTTCTCTTAACCCGCATACATTAGATTCAGAAGTCTCTTTCCAAAGACTTAACCAGAAGGTTCTCAATTATCCACCCCCCACACCCCTTCTTCCCTAGAAATCTGCACTTAAAACAGATAAGTAGAACCCTGAAAACTGATTCAGCATTGTCTCATGCTGAGAGATGAATATATAAACATTAGGTCTGTATCTTCCAATCTGTCTTGTATGCTTTACAGAAAACATATTACCGAAGGAGTTATAATACTAGATACATTTCTTACATGGTTCTATGAGTTAGGCATTTATTCTTTATTTTTTAATTGCAGCAGGTTTAGGATTAAAGAGGTGTATCGCATGGACAGAATATTGCAGGCAACCAAACAAAACTTAAGTTTCCATTACATTATTTAACTAAGACTTTCTTGAATGAAGCTTCACTAAAACTTTCCAGTAGCAACAACTTTAACTGGTACGTACTTATTATGCAGACAATACATACTTATTTATCTCTCTACAACCTTTCTAAGATGTCATCTCAAACATGACTTGAAAATTTTGCTAGTAGTATCAGACAATCCAACACCAAGAAATTAGTTATTATTAAAGATTAGTTCAGACAGCGAGTAACTGATAAGTAACAAGAAATCTAAACTGGATTTCAGAGCATTTAGAAAACTTTTAACTGATGTTTAGACAATGATGATTCAGAGCTGCTACAAAGCTAGAAAAGAGAAAGCAGAAAACAACACAGACTGGCATATTTGAGACCATACTTATATTGATTGACAGATGCTGCCATCAGGAGCAGTGATGATGACAGAGTCTGTTTTATACTGGATCTCTTAAGTATCTCTCTTCTTCCCTAGCAAATAAGGCCAGTTGAAAAAAGGCTGGCTCCAGTATGGTTTAAGATGAGAGAAAATCAGATTTTGCAAATTACATCATTATCTTCTCCTCTCATTTTCTAAAACTCCTCAAAGATTTAGGGGCTAGAGCCAGCATTAAAGCTTGACTCCCTCAACATTACAGGTCAAAATCAGCATTAACAAAGTAATGTTAATGCTGTTATGAGCCCATAACCTAAACCAGGGCTAAAATACGTGTTGTGGAAAAGTACTACCCTTGGTTTGGGACTATGGCAGAAACCAGCTATATAAAAAAAAAGTAACTTTCCACCACACAGGAATTAGTGCATTAATCAGTACTCACCTCAAGTTATAATCCCAGTGTGGATCACTGTAACTACATCCTCTAAAATGGTATTTACACCTATAAGCAGCAAATAATTGCCCAGTACAACCACAGAAACTTCACTATTTCAGCATTGCCTGCAGAGAATTTTCAGTTTGCTGTCACATTCAAGTTGCTTCTAAATCTCTACCCTTCTCAGAAAAACACTTCAGTGAAAAGAAGAGGTAGAAATAAAAGCAATTACACTTTTATGTGAAAACAAGCAACAGATCTTTGGTTTAATTTTTTCAGCATACTCTCTGACATACCCAAGTACTCCCTCAGATCAGGGCTCTGAAAGTATGTCCCAAACATGTGACAGCTAAGTATCCTCGTCTACGTTGTCAGTGGATTTCGGATCTGGACTAGCTTCCTGTCACTCCTGTCACTACACTGCGTAGTTTCAAGACACCAATTACACTGACTTTGGATCAGATTAAGACAAAAATTATCATACCCTAAAGTGCCATCACCCTAGTTAAAGTCAATCATCAGTGACTTGCACCTCACACAGTAAATATTAGGTAGATGCTACAATAGCTGACAATTTAATTCTCTGAGAACACATTAAACACCACATAAAATTTAAAAATACTCTGTAGCGGTTCTTTTCTTTTTACAAATGTCTGATTAAAGAATGAAGATAAGAGTACATTTTAACTGAGTATGTGTCTGTATCCAAGCAAGCTGATAAAAAAAAAAAAAAAAAAATTGAGATTTACAATGTATTTTTTTGTTTTCCTAAGAAAAA
>VYZV01002426.1:48047-64201 GCA_013401275.1 Pandion haliaetus | reverse complement strand
AAACTCATTTTAGAATTATTTTATAACCTAGAATTAAAGAAACAGTTTTGGGAAGCCTTGGTTTAAATCTGTGATCAATGCTTGATAAATTTAAAATGGGAACACCTAGCACAGTTAGGTTTCTCAAGCTATTCTTTTGCAAATGTTTAAATAACTCTGCAAAGCTTCAGGAACGCCGTGTGCTGGAATATTCTCTATTACAGCAGTGGAAGGACTTTCATGGAAGGTGAAAGAATTGGATTTTAGTTTCCTTGAATGGAAGACCCAGACCCTTGGTCTTGCACTTCTTGAGTTCTGTAACCCTCACATTTATGAACAAAAGGGTGATAGTATCAATGCTGCAGAACTGTGGATCTTGCATTCGCTTTTTCTTGTTTTACTTTAGAAATATTTGAAGACTGAACTCAGAGGTTTTTGAGATTAATTACACTTTTTTCAATTTTATTGCTCAACAACAACAAAAATAAAAAAACCCAACCCAAATTCTAAGTGAAATTTGCTGTCTGAGTTGGAGTTTGAGCAGTGTGTTTTACAGGAGGACAAGTGGAAGGATAATGTCTAAAATGGCTGCAGCAAGGTTCATCAGAGTTGTACCAGAGATTTCTAAATTACCCAAAGACTCCTTATGACTATGTAAGTCAAAACCAACACCTTAAACCTGAACCAGAAATCAGTTGGTAGCTAGTTTAGATCAGGAAGCACAAAGATAATAGTCTGTAGTTGAGAAATAACTGCCTGTGCACAAACTGCAGTTGTTTTATTTTGCAACTGTGTGATACAGCCCAACCTGAAAATAACAGTGGGAACAAAAGTAGTGAGGTCCATCTGGAGTTAAAAGAAAAGTTAGCAGCAAGTGATAAAAGGAATGCATTGCACAATTGCTGTGACTGAGAAATATTTGCTATCCTAATGGCAAGTGAAGCAGTGATTTTTATGTTAATTAGATTCAGCTTTTTTTTAATACTATTTGGCATACAGAGCAGGTTACCTAAAGGTACAATTCTAAACCTCAGTAGAGAGTTTCTTATGGAGAGCAGGTAACCTTATGGAAGTTACAACATGTAATTCATCATAGTTAATGTGGGTTTGGACTAGCTGACTGGAGAGGTCTCACTCATATGCAATTTGATAACAGGTTCCCATTGTCAGTAAAAATTTATTCAAAAAAGGGAGATTATAATATGCTTATTACCTTTTTTCCACCTATAAATCTTTTTTTAGTTAAATGTCTAATGTAATTTGCAAGCATCTTGAAAACAGTTTAAAAGTGCATGTAGTTCTTAATTATTCATGGTAGTGTTAATATATTAGATTTTTGAAACAATCTATGATGTATTTGTAGTGCATTGACATCGGTTCTAGAGTTAAATTTCTTTTGTTCTGTGTTCTTTATCTTCTGATTTCCTTTAACATGAACTTCAAAATTGGGCAGTTTTATGTTAGACATTTGGGTTCTAATGTAATTGAGGCATCGACAACTGGTTAGACTTGTATTTAAGCAAACTTCTCCTATGCTGTAATGCTGTTCTGCTTGTATTTGTTATATTAGAAAGACATTGGTCTTCATCTTAATTTGTTATGATATATCTGTGAGATCCTTATCTAGTCTTTGATTACATGATGTCATATTATTTTTCCATTCTATATTCTGTATTGAGTGCATCATGCTCACTGGAGGAGTGTTTACATAATGTTATGCTTTGTCCTTGTTGTTTCAGTAGAAGGCTCCATGTTTTGTCTATTGTAGTATGTCCCACTTGGAAAACAAAGTGATTCCTCCTGCCCATGGAATTTGTGTTGTGCTCGAGTATTTTCACAGCTGTAGGAGATGAGGAGGTGATGATTTTTTCCCAACTTACACATGAGGAACTGAGGCAAGGAAAAGGTGTAGTCAGAACTACATAGAACTACCTGCTAACTGTAGAAATGCAGCATTAAACATCGGGGCACTGATTTTTCAAAATATTTAGCATTTTCTGTCTTGAAAGCAAAGGATTGACTTCAGTTTCACTGTAAGTGCAAATGGAGCAGTAGAGATCAGACGGGTCTATGTGCTGCTCTTTAAGATACATGAAGCTATGTCGCTCCACATTTGTTACTGCGCTTTTAGTCCTTTACTCACCGTTGAACTGTTGCAGGGCTAGTGATAACTAGCAGAAAGAAGGGATGAGAGGAGCCTCTGCTATGAATGATGTAGGGTTTTTTTTCTATTCTGAAAATAAATTAATACCTCATCTGATGATTCTTGGAGAAGTGTGTTACAACTGACTTCCTGTCCTCCAATTTTAAAAAGTGTTTGTCTAGCATCCCATAGAACCTCTGTGATACAGACAGGAGGGTGATCCAGTATAATGCCTAAAACCCGTTTGTTTACCCGTATGTGTAGGCTAATCCTTTCTTCTTTTTTTAACCATCTCATGCCTTATACACTGTGCACATTATAGATGATGCAATAAATAAAGCAGGAACAGGTCAGGCTGTGTTATCCTTCATTGCATAATCCTGATCGATCCATTCATCCATGATTGGAATGAGGCATAGATTTTTTTAGAGAAAATATGACACATAATATTATCATATCTAAGGCATATGTACAAAGGAGCCAAGCTGAAGATTATAAGCAACTTCCTCTGTCACTTTCTAAATTGAATGATAGATTATTTTTAACATTGGTGCTCTTTTAACATTGAGGCTTCTTTTATGTATGTAATAGCTTTCACTTTTTTAAAAAAGTAAACTGCAACTGAATTTGGGGATCTTGGTTTTGTGTGTGTGTCTCACTAGCTCTTCTTGTGGATGAGTCTTAACCATTTAATAGCTCTATCAAGGGTTTGTGTCTTACCCTGCCTCCATGTTCCCAGGGCAGAACAGCAATGATTCTCTCTGTTTCCTATTAGGTCTACGTCAGTGGCACTTAGCTGGGCATGCTGTTAGGATGCTTAAAATGCTTGTCCTGTTTTGCGAGTGTGCAAATAGTCAGATGTGGGTAGGAAAACAAAACTGCTGAAGAGTTTGAAAAATTTCCAGACACTTAGTAATAAGCTTCAGAATCCCTTTACATGTCCGGGGATCTCCTGAACCTACTGCAGTTTGTGTTTGCTAGCCTGCAGTGTATCTGAGTTTTTGTTCAGTCTCTTCTGGAGTTCATGTAAAATTCTTGCATCCACTGGTCTTACTATGAGGAATTTGACACATCTGCCAACTGTTGCATGGAAAAATGTTTTCATATTTTATTATTTTAAACCATATTCTGACTAGCTTTGTCACACAAGTCCCTACTCGGTGAATTGGGGCTTATCACAAGTTCTTTCCATGTTTTCTGTCTCCCTGTCCAAGGGTTTTCTTATTTTCACATTTCCCTGATTCCGTTTGCAGCTTATCACCTGATGTATCTCTTCCAGCCTCTTTCATTCCTACCGTTTTGCTCAGTGATTGCATCACAGTTTGAATTTCTGTGTCCAGTAAGTCCTAAATTCTCTTGAATCTCTCTTCATGCTCCTCAGTGCTTATTTTGGTATAATGAGTGACCTCAAGTCTGACATGGCCCCTCTGCATTGGATTCAGGCAGCTTCTTCCCCCATGCTGAACAGGATACGGGCTGTCTTCTTGGATCTAATTCTTGTGTGAATATTTACCTTATGTACAATCTCTGGGGAAATAGGTTGCAAGACCTCTTGCTGATTTAGTTGAATATGCGTGAAATCTCTTTGATGCTGTAATGAATCGGACTGGGACCTCCTTGTAAGGAGGGAAGAAATTCTCCCTTCTCTTGCGAGAAGACTACTGGCCATGGCGAAGGAGTTTGTCTCTGGAGAGCTTGGTGTTGGCAGCCAATTGGCAGCCTTATGAATGGAGTTTGAGAGACTACAAGTTAAGAAAAGGAAGCAGCCAGCTAGGCCTCGGAGGAGGACCCAAAGCTGCCTGCACCACAAAGTCGATAGGTTGCCTGAAATATGCCCGGAAATAAGGATCTGCCATTAAGGATACAGTGTGAAGTGGGAGCTTTATCTAATAAAGCCTTTTTTTGTTCTCTCTAACCTAGCTGTGATTTGTCCCATCCCCCCCAAATTAATTATCCTACATGGTAGTCTGATTAAATCCTGAATATTTTCTTTAATTTAAAGAAATTCTGAAATTCCGTTCTTTATTTTTTTGCTTTCTTCTTCGGTAGCTCCATACATGTGCATATTCTAGCTGGCATTTTTGTGATGCTGAAATACTGTGGATGGATTTTCATGGGGTGGCAAAATGTATATGCCTGGCACAAAGGTATTCCAAATTTGATATTTTTGCTCCCAAAACATGGAGCTGTAAAAAATTTCTGAAGAACAGGCTTTCCAGAATTTTGTTACCCATGAGCTAAGCCATTTTGGCTGTTAGCGGAGAGAAATTAGGAAAAAAGTGATCTGAGGCAGATAGTTGGCTTGGAAAATTGCATTCGAAAACTCTGAAATTTTGCAAGATTGTAAGAGCAGAAAGCAGCAATCTCTTACAGCAAAGATCCATAGTCTGCAGTGCAAGTGCCAAGAGCAGCGTACAAGTAAATTTGAATAATATGCATTTTTCATAATGTGGTGTAGGTCTGAGCTGCAGCCTTTTGACGAAAGCATGTGTGAGATGTACTTGTTCCCAGCTTGTGGCTTTCTCCTGGTTCTGCACTGGTACACGGGCAAGACGGTTTTGTTAGGTGGTCGGTGGTGTCTGCTTGCTCGGAGTTTCCACAAGCATGTATGGCTTCTAATTTGAAACAAAAGTAGGCTGGTGCTCCGCTTCTTGCAGATTGCCCCTGAAAAGGGAAGTGTCATGCAGCTTTGGTAATGGGTTTGCTCCTGTCTTTGCATATTGCTCCTTTTTGTGTTCTAAATCTCAAAGCAAGTTTTTAATTTAGTTCTGTGTTTAATAGGTTTAGCTACTCTAAAATAGATGCTGAGACTGCTTTTAAATGGGATCTATTGTTCATGTAAAGAGCTGTATTAAAAGCAGTGGATATAATGAAAAATACAGCCCAGCTTTGTAATGCAGTAACTTTTACCAAATAAGGGAAATAAAACTAATTTAATTTACTGTGTGTTGGCTGTCGTCACTGTATTAAAGGTTATACCGGTATTTATGAAAAGTTGCTATCTTCGTAATTTAATCAACTTAACAACCTAAACCCATGTAGGGGTACAAAGTTCACTATTACTTGTCTCGAAAAGAGCAAGTTCTGTTTTTGAAGCTATTTAAAATGCGATTCTAGCAACAGCAGTTAGAAACAGGAATGCTAAAATTAACAATTTAGTCATGCTAATTGATTGTATTGTGCAGGTAGGTTGGAAATTCTTAATTATCTGATTTTTAATAAACTATCTGCTGTTGGTTTTGTGCAGATCATCCTTTGCAGGCTGGAAGTGCCAAGTGCAGGATAATTCTGTGAATGATGTGGACTATTTCAGCTTCTTGTTTTCAACCCTTATAGGTAATCCATGTGAATGTCATAATTCAGAATTAACAAAATGAAATTTGTTTTGTTAGTCAATTACTGGATTTAATTTAGAATAAATGGTGTAGTAACTACTTCCTGAAAGTAATTCTAATCTTGTTACATATTTTTGATGCAAGATGCCCTTTTTTTCTCTTGATCTGATTTTTGACACCTTGTTTTTACACTTTGCAAATATTCAGCCCAAATGGCAGACTTTCTCTTCATTCTAGCAACTTCCTTTGGAAAGTATGAGGAAAACCTAAATTCAACATATGACATGAACAAGATTTTTTTTCCTAGATTTAAGTAAATGCCTTTTATTGGCTCGTAACAATATAAACGAGCGCCTCTGGGATTTCTGGTGGACATGCTTACGCTATTAAAAACATTCCATCAGAGTAAAGTAATCAAAGCACTTTGAAGTGAGCTGCCCAAAGTCAGCATGTGAGCAGAATTACTTCTGCTACTATATTCTTACTCAGATATAAAAATAGTTGTATTCTGTGGTGATGCAACTTTGGGAAATTACAATGGTTAAAATGGCATAATATTACTGAGAAATATCTTCCAGTAACTGGTCCTGTGGTAAAAAGAAAGTCTCTTTTCTTCATCACCTCAGTCATTCATAATGCTCAACTACTTTGCTTTCAAAAATTACCTTTTTTTCCTAATACAGCAAAGAGAGTGCTGTGCTGATAGCTGAGAAAATGAAAGCAAAACCAAAGTGACTGTTTTGGAGCAGTAGTCCCGTTTTTACTAAAACATCTACTATCTGGCTAGAAGTAATTAGCCAGATGATTTTTTTTATTATTATTATTATTTTAACCCTGAGGCTATGTTAGAAGGCTGCTGAGTTACTGTGAACACATGGTGAGTTGTCTTGCATTATACCTGCTTGGTTTATTACTTTTTAAAGATACCTATGTTGAAAATAGCAGCATAACACTGGCCTCTTACAGGTTTGTTTTTTTTATACATTATAGTTTAAATGGGTAAGCCATTTATTTTTCAAATATATTTGTTTTCTTTCAGACGTCAGAATTTGGATTTTGATATACTTATTTTAAAATACCAAGCAAGAGCTTTTAACAAAGAAATGTTATGCAGACGTAATTTAAAATTCAGTTTTTGTCAGTGATGCTGTTGAAGTAGAACAGTGCTTGGCTTGTTTTGTGATACTGTTGTACTGCTTTTCTTTCTCTAGGGTTTTCAAGAGAGGAGCTGACTAGTCTCCAGGGCATTAGAGGAAAACCACATATTAGCCAGACACAGCTTTCACCTGTCCGTCTTTACCTAACTGATCTGGACCAGTTTTTACACCACTGGGCTGTGACAGAGGTAATACATCAACACTAATTCTAAATGACAGCCTACAAACTCGGAGTGCTCTCCATCCCTTTTCCACAGATGCCTAAATCTTGTTGTGAGTTGAGTTGAAAAAGAATGAAAAATATAATAGCTGTCAAACAGCCAATGTTTTTCTACAGCCATCAGATAGTACTTTGAAGGAAGCTGCTTTAAAAGGTGAATATTCAGACATGTAGTGTGCAAAATGATACTCATGGAAAAAATGGGTTGAGAAGCCTTGGTGGAATATTCTTAAACACTAATAAGATTAAGGCCAGCAATATGTTTTGGCTTTCAGAAACAAATTAATTGTAAAAGTACTAACTATAAAGAGTTTTCTTTGAGAGTAAATTCCACTGTTAATTAAAAAGCACTTGCATTAAATGAGATTTTAACTTGGAAATAATATTAAGTTGGCACTGGTGATTATTCAGAATAACTTGTGATGCTTATTTAATCAAAATGTACTGGGTTTAGAAACTTCACTGTGAATTCAGTTCCTGTTTGTAAGATAGTAAGAGCTGAAAGCTTAATTTTATTGTTGGTTCTAAAGGGATCTGAGCCACCAGATTTTATTTGGAACAAGTGCATTAGTCTTCATTCTGGCTCAACTCTCTTTATTGCTTAGCTCACCGGAGCTTTACGGTGTGAAATCATGTTTTAATGACATGTAAATTTGACAGTATTTATGAAATCTCTGTCATGAATACAGGAAGAAGAGTGTAACAAGTTTTTAGGTTTATGATTTATTCCGGGGGTTTGTGGCAATCTTTTTGGTTCAAGAAAGCAGTATAGTAGATTTTTATCTTCTAATTCATAAAGTTTAAATGGTAATCTGCTAAAACTAATGATAGTCTGAGGCATATACTGAATATATGCTATTACGTATTGAAAAGTATTTTAAGCAAAGTTGTTGTTTGGTACCGTGACTGACACATCTTTAGATGTCCTGCCTTCAGTCAGTTGGCCTCTGGAGCAGCTAAACTTTCTAATTTGTTTCACTTTGTTTCCTCTGGGCAGTAAGGAAGTGTTTTCTCACCAAAAAGCCTTTCTCCAGTATTGAAAAACTAGAATGCTTTCTCTCCCTTTCCTGTACAGAAATGTTCCTCCGTGAATGCACCAGAGGGTTTACTTGTTTCTCAAAGAGTTAGCATAATTCCATACAGCAGCTGAAGGATTTATGTATACTTTACCCATTTCTGAAAATGCCACCTCTTGTGTCTTCTCTGTCCCCTTTTTACTTCTCTCCCACAAATCTATTAAAGTTGGTTGATATACGATACAATAGGACTATTTTCACTTAGGGACAGTGAAGTAGTTTGATTGTAGATAGCTTGTTTGTGCCTTTGGTTCCTGGTTGCAAGTTTGATTTACTACTTCTACCACAATCTCTTCATTGTTTTGGTGCCATCAGGGAGAGTCAGTATTTTCAGAAATTTGCGGCTTGCTTTTGTTGAAGCACCTTTTCTTGGGAAGGATACAAGGTGCTCTCTCAGGTTCTCGGAAGTGGGTGGCAGTCATGAAGTAAAGAGCTGGATATCCTTGGTTAGAAATGAAAGAGGATTTAAACATCCCATGGATGGGTAACTACTTCTGCAGTTATGTCAGCCTGAAGTCTTTTCTGGAGATTAAGTTACGAAAGAGAGAATAGGAATAAGTCCCACACATCAAAAATCCGTGTGAAGAGCAATGAGACCTTCTAGACCCACCTCATTTTGCAGTCTCTTAACTGAGGGGAGTCCTGGACTGCTGCTTACAACTCTGAGCTTGAGAAGAAGATTGGAGGCTTTTCCTCATAAGCATGTTCATGATTGTGGAGAGGAAGTTTCTAGTGAACGGGGTTATATCAGATACACCTAGGATATGATTGGGAATTGTCAGCAAGGATTTATGAAGGGCAAATTGTGTTCAACCAACCTGTTAGCCTTCTGCAACAAGGTGACTAACTTGGTGGGTGAGGGGAGAGCAGTTTATCGTGGCTTGAATAAGGTTTTTGGTGCTGTATCCCATAACATCCTTGTCGACATACTGACAAAGAATGGCTTAGCTAAAATAGAGAGGTGGATTGAAAACTGCCTGAACAGCGAGGCCAGAGTTGTGATCGGTGGTGCAAAGTCCAGTTGGAGGCAAATCACTAGTGGTGTACCCCAGGGATCAGTACTGGGGCCAGTGCTTTCTAACCTTTGTTAATGACCTGGACAGTAAGACCGAGTGCAACCTCAGCAAGTTTGCAGATGGTACAAAACTGGGAGGATTGGGTGATAGATCAGATGGTTGTGCTGCTGTTCGAGGGATATGGCTGGAGAACTGGGCAGAGAGGAACCTCATGAAGTTCAGTAAAGGAAAATGCAGAATCCTGCACCTGGGGAGGAATAGCCTCAGGCACCAGTAAACACTGGAGGCTGACCAGTGGGAAAGCAGTTCTGCAGAGAAGGACCTTGAGGTTCTGTTGGACAAGCTGACCATGAGCGAGCAATGCATCCTCGTGGGTGGAAAAAAGCCCAACAGGGTTCTGGGCTGCATGAGGAGGAGTGTTGCCAGCAGGTCGACAGAGATGATCCTTCTCTACTCAGCACTGGTGAGGTCACATCTGAAGTACTGTGTCCAGTTTTGGGCTCCCCAGTACAAGAGAGATGTGGATGTACTGGAGCATCTTTCATGTGAGATGATGCTGAGAGAGCTGGGACTGTTCAGCCTGGACAAGAGAAGGCTCGGGGGATCTTTCCAATGTGCGTAGATACCTGATGGGGGGGAACGAAGAGGTTTGAGCCAGACTCTTCTCAGTAGTGCTCTGTGACAGGACAAGAGGGCGCAAATTAAAACACATGAAGCTCCATCGAAACACAAGAGAACTTTTTTCACTGTGAGGGTAGTCAAACACTGGAATAAGTAGCCTAGAGATGTTATGGTTCCCATCTGTGGACAGTACTCAAAACCAGGCTGGACACAGTGCTGGGTGACCTGCTCTAGCTGACATTGCTTGAGCAGGAGTGTTGGACTAGAGGAACTTGAGGGTGTCCTCTTCAACTTCAGTGATTCTGTGATTCTTTGAAAATGTCTCCTCTTGAAAAAACAGAACTTGTGTTTCACCATCTGCAAATATATTTTTTTTTTTTTTTTTTTTGAGGATAATGAGATTCCCAGTATGGAGATATTTTATTTTTTATTTGATAGGTTGTTATACTTGCGTATGATCTGGAAGTCAAACTGTACCTGTTAAATGATTGCAAGAAGGACTAGTGGTATTGCAGTGCTGTTTGGGGTGTGCCCCTGAGAATTGCTATTTTTTGTTTCCATGGAATTTGTGGACAGAAGAGTAGGGGCACCTCTTCAGTAGCTTTCTTTCCTACTAGAGACAAATTAAGATATTCTTTCTTCTTCCCTCTGATCTGGTAATAATGGTCTCTGGGATACACTGTTTATGTTCCAAATCTCTTTGTTTTTACAACGAGAAGAGATCAGTATTGAGGCAACCACTTCCTTTTATGAATCACAGGATTCCATTCATTTTTTCAGTTGGTTGTTTTGATTTCAGAAGCAATTGTAGGTGGGGTAAGTGCTATATAAACAAAACGATGCTGAAGTTACCATTTAAAAAAAAAAAAAAACAACCATCTGTTAGGCTTTTAGATGACTGTTTTCTCTGTGTTTAAATAGCTAATACAGTGCTGTGTTCATGAAGTTTTAGGAGTTTTCTCTTTTCCTTGTTGAGTACCATTCTCCAACCTCAAACATGTTGACCCATATTCTATTTCATGTTCAATTTGTAAAGAAAACATTCTGGGGACTGTAGTCCTTAAAAACTTTGGGATTTGGAGGCTGGACCATTTTAAAAAAAAAAGGGGGGGGGGTTGGGGGAAGCAGGGGAGAAAAATCCTCACATGGCAAAAACCTTTCAGTTCAAGATTTGCCAAAAGTTGCACAGGAATGCTTTTTGTAGTGCAAGTAGATTCTACCAGGTACTGAACAAGCTACTCTCTTCTCAAAAGAAAATAAACCAAACAGCAACAAAATCCTCCAAAACCCAGAGCTGCAGCCTCTGGGGAGAAGAAAACTGCTAGCAAATCATGAGGCTCTTCTAGGATGTCTTGAAAGACAGTGTGATATGATGGATCTTTGTGCATTGAGTTTGAGGGAGGTAGGTTTGGAGACAGCTTTCCTCCAAGTGGACATAGTTCAAGGTGTGACACAATTTTGGAATCAAAATATTTTTAGCTGTGACAGAAAATTATTTTATTTAAATAAAGAAGTGCTACAGGAAATAATAAACCCCAGCTTGAATTAGTCATGCTTTTGGTAGAACTGAGTAGAGCAGCACAGCTTCTGAATGCTGAATCTTTAATGCTTTCCCTTTCTGGATAAGGAAGTTCATGGTGATGCTGTAATAAGGAAGTTCACGGTGATGCTGTAATGTTAAGCAAAATATTTGTAGTAATTTAAAATACCTAGTAAATAAGAACAGCCCTCCGTTGGCTGCAGAGCAGGCAGCATTCAGGCCTCTACTTCATGTTTAGAATTGTTCACTTAAAGGAGTTCTCATTGTGTAGTTGTAATTCAGGGTTTCCTCATAATGGAAAAATATTTTATTGCAGATGGAAATAAATAAGGAACTGATGGAATTAGGATTTGACAGTCTGGTTTCCTACGAATAAATGAGACTCGTGATCAGATTCTTCGTATTACTAGTCCATCCATCTTCCTCTTTCTTCTCTTCTACCCCTAGTTTTGTCTAAACCATTGACTAGTTTTTGGCACTCTGCTAAAAGAATAAACTTGCAAATACTAGTTGCCCATAAGTTTTATGAAAATAAGCAGGTGGAAGAGAAAAAAACCTCTAGCTTAGCACAAGGCAGTTTATAACTCAGTTTCTGCATCCTGCTTGGCAGCAGCCAGCTGGCCAGCCTGCCCGTGCATCACTCTGGACCAGGCTCAGCAGGTGCTGTCGCTTGGCCCTGGGGGTGTCCGGGTTGTCAGGCAGGAGTGTGTGTGTGGGGGGGTGTTACGGTGGTGAAGAAACGGAATGGCAAGGCATGAAGGGTCCCAGGCGTGAATCTGTAGGAGGCCATGGCTTGTTGGCTTTATTGCGCGCTGCTCGACTTTGTTTTCAAATCCCGAGAAAGGCAGTCCCAGCTTTCTGTTGCTAGCTAGCTGTACTGTGCAGTGAGTGGTGATTATTTCTAATGGTAATGAACTGTAAGAGGGAATTTAATGTATAATGTACGCATGCCAGAGATGCGGGAGAAGAAAAGGCGTGCCTCTGGAGAAGGAGCAAGTTGTGTAAAGGAAAAGAGTAACTTGAGGCATTTTCAAATGGCAGTTTGGACATTTGGAGTGTTGATATATCCAGTGCACTTGGTAGCACGTGGCTAACCGTAATTGGTGAAAAGGCCAAACAAATGCACTTCTCATAGGAATTAACGCTTTTAAGTGGTTTATAACAAAAACTGTTTTGGGGTGGATATTGCTTGTAACTTTTTCTGTCTAGAGTGGCAATTGCTATAGTGGAAATATGAAGCTAGATTTTTTTTTTTGTGGAAGCTTTTAGGTAATGGTGATTTTTCACTTAAGGAGCAAAAGTGTCCCTTTAAATGCTGTTTTGCATAGCTGTAAGGTTAATCTTCATATTGTGTCTAAAAGATATGTTAAATGTGGAAACCTTGGTTCCTTTTCTGGAGCAACTTCTACTTAAAATGACTTCTGCCTTATTAAAGGCAATTATTTAAAATCATGCCCCTGTAGCTGAAATAGATGGGGCTCCAGTATAAATGGTTGCAGCCTTAGGGAAGAGGCTTAAGTCTTTGCTCATTTTAACTGTGCCTATAGTGTTTGTCGGTAATATTGTTCACTCCCCTGTAATTTAATTGCTCTGCCAGTATTGAATGAAACAGTGCCAACAGAAATGAACAGTTTAACAAGGTAGCCGTGTATACACGATGATTTCTGTTGTAATATTTGATGTTTGTGGCACTTGACCATTTTGGCAGGGGAAGACAAACGATAATTTGAAGGTTCTGCTTGAAGTTGAGATTCTAGAGTTATATTGAGCACATAGATGACTTTGAAGAGATAAAATACTCAACAAAATGTTTAAAACATAAGAGGAAACACTAGGGAAGGTCAGCTGCTTTTAAAAGCAGTCTTGAATTAAAAAACCTTGGGATGCGTGTAATGTAATATACTAATGTGTGTCAAAACCAGTGAAGTCTCGTAAGTGAAATAGAGTTGGGAAGGCTGTCTCTGCGCTGATATGCTATGAAAAATGATGACAAATCAATAAAGATAGTAAGTCAATGCATGTAAATTAAAAGTCCTGCAAGGATGTTTGTCTTGAGCAGTAAAAGGTGGTGTGCAGCGCTGTAGCTTAACTTCAAGCAGAGATTAACACTTCAAAAAACCACTAGATTTTTAAAATGCAGATTGTGAGCTGAAGTTCCTGTAAGATTTCAACTTGTTGTCTTTACTGAGATTTCCAGGTTAGAGTTACACTGGGGAGAAGAAGCAGCAGAGGGTAAATAGTATCCCTTCTGAACTAGAAATGTACTATAATTTTTACCCTCTTTAAGGAGGATAAAATATTCTGTATAAGTCAATTAGTGTTTTGTAAAACTACATTGTATCCAAGTTTAATGTTTAGAAATGAAAATAATGTTGTTTTTCTTTAAAAGTAGTGCAGATTTCAAAGAAACAAGAGAAATTATATGAATAAATGTAATGCTTCCTGAAATGAATAAAGCTCTTTTTCAAAGGTATCTTCCAGGATTTTCTGAAGACGTAAAAAACAAAACAAAACCCTCCCAATAAAACCCAAACACCAAAACACAAACTCCCAAAAAACCTAACTTGATATTCAGGCCAGTGCTCCATTTGTACCTGCATCATATACTTCCAGCGTATCTTGTGACGTCTTATAGCTGGGAGCTCACATGTTACTGGGTGTAACTGATGTGAATTAACATATAATGCACAGTTACTGTGCATTATGCTATGTATTCACATCCTGGCTTGTGATACCTAAACTAAATTTGCTCAAAGAGACGGACTTTGTGGGACAAGAGCTAGCTTCCTAAGTGTACGATTTTCTGTGATTTCCAGTCCTTTTGTTTGGGGAAGGGGCAGGCAGGTGAATTTGGAGACTTGTGTATCAGATATGCCTTTGACCATCCTGCAAGTGGATGGGTGCTCTGACAAGCAGGCACCCGTGAGGAGCAGGAATGGGCCATGGTGACGTTTTATAGCTGTAGGGAGCTGCAGAGCTGTGAAAGAGGGGCTTACTATGGCTGCAAGAGGATGAAACAAGAGTTTCTTGGGTAGCAAAGCTATTTTGTGGTGTCCTTTCTTTGAGTTTTGTTAGTAAGATGGCTCTGAGAAGAGAGCTGGAGCTGTGCCGTTCTTCAGGTACAGCTTCATCCACTCCTGGATAGTACATTAGCTGTCAAGTATAAAACCTGGGTTTGCTGGCAAAAGAAAATATTTTCAGAAATGCCTGTTGCTCGGTGAGACAGTAGAATTGGTTCTAGCCCATAGTTCTCTGCCTCCTGGTACCAAATCTTACTGGTACCCAGATTTAAGCACGTGATCAAATTGTTGCACCTGAGGTGAGCGGTGGTGATTGCCACTCATGTATTTGTGTCCAGTGGCAAATAAAGATAACTTCACTTGGTTTAGTTGACTCTTAATACAGGTTTAACATCAGACTGCGTGCCACAGTCAAGGAGCCTGCAGACAGGCAATCGCCACAGTTCAACACATGCAAGATGAGTTTGTATGCTGCAGTTACCCTGTTTCTGAGCCAGCATTTGGACTTTAACCACACTTCATAATCCTTCTAAGTCTTTAGAAATATGTACTCTATCAAGATGTGGGACACAACACATGTTCTTAAGCATTTGTAATTCTTAAACAAGTTTCTGTATTCCTGTTTGGCTACTCTGAATGTAAAATTAGCCCCATAGTGGGGTTTTTTTCCGCCAGTTGCCCACCTATCTAATGTTCTCCTGCAGAGACTGTTCCTTCTTTTTGGCTTTTTCTTTTTTTTAACCTAGGTTTTGTTTTGTTGTGATTGTGTGAGGGTTTTGTGTGGGGGTTTTTGTGTTTGTTTTTTTTTTCTTTTTTTCTGGAGTCAGTGAATCAGGAATACCTTTCACATCCGCCCCTGTGAGCTTAGCCAAGGCAGATGAACAAAGATCTCTTGTTGTACGCAGCTTTCTCAACAACTCAGGGCACTGTTAATATTGCCCTGTCAAATCAATTTATTTCAGAAAGAGAAGCAGCACCTGTCAAGGGAGTACACTGTCTGATAAGCTAGGGTGCTTTGGGGGAAGCTGGCCAAGCTTCAGACGACAAGCTTCATTGCCTGCCCCATCACCTGAAAACTTCTCGTTTTCTACGCTCTGCAGTAACATGTTATACTGGATAGAGTCCCGCTTGAAACAGTCATTTCACAAGGGCTTGGGAATTGACTGCAGAACAGCCTCTTACATTTTAGTTATCCATGTTTGAGGTGGATGTCGCTGTGAATTGAAAAATATATTTTAAAGTTCACATTAGGATATAATGTCTGGTGTGTGCCAACTTTCTTTTTTAATAAAATCACTTCTCTTGGAGTCTGAACTGTCTGTGCTCTGACTCCACAGAGTGGCTTGCTAAAATACTTGATCCGTTATCTTTCCTGCTTGCTTGGTTCTTCTCTGTGTTCATGCTTGTGTGTGTTTTCAGAGGAAGGTATTTTTCTTTGAAAAAGAGTACTTTGCAGCATGATTAAGCTTGAAAGAATATGCAGATTTTCTCTGGAGAGTTATTGATAATATGTTTCCCTTGGGGCTTTTTGAGTCAGGATTCTATCACGTTATGGGAAGCACTGAGTGATTTAGGGAGTGGGAACAGTTAAATAACGAACAAAACATTACTCTCGGTTCATCATTTGTGCGTGTTCCTGTTGGCGTGAGGGCTCAGATTGAGGCTGCGCTTCCTCGGGTCATCCCAACTCTGCCTTTTGGAGTTGAGAGCATCTTACAGATAAGCAATATTAAACTGATGGATTTCTCTGATTGTACGTTAGAGCTATGAAAAGCCCATTTCAGATTGGATTAAGAGTGAGTTACGTTGGCTGTCAGCAGCAAAAACTCTTTTAACTCATCCAGTTGAAGACTAGAGTAAAATACTCCATGGTGTCAGGATTTCCAAAAAGCCCAGTGAGTGCTCCTGGGCTGCCTTCCCAGCCTTTCCTCCCCCTACCCCCATTTTAGTTCGCTACTGTTGGAGTATGTGTTTAGTATGGCAGGCAAGGAGGCCTCTGTAGTAATGATCTCCTGAAGCACTAGTAGGGAACCTGCTGTTGTAGTTG
>VYZV01002426.1:0-38891 GCA_013401275.1 Pandion haliaetus | reverse complement strand
AAGAGAAAACAATATACTTTGAAACTCGAGTAACACTTTTATTTTTGCTGAGTTCATATTCGTAAATACTTTGTGCAAGGTAAAGATTGTACACTGGGAGCTCCAAAGCTGTTACAAGAACAAGTTTGCTTCTAGAATAGGTTGTTCTTTTCTTGCTTTCTGTAGAAACTTTTTGCGCACGTATAGAAATACAGTTGTTAATATAGAAACTGGTGATAATTTCAAAGGGCAGGAAACACACCCCTAACACGTTCCCGAGGCTGTGGAAAGCACTTTATTTACGGAGTGTTTTCTGGCAAAGTTTCTACTTTTTCTTCCACAGCCGTAGCTAGCCGAGAACCTATTGTTTCTTTAGTACAGAAGTAGAGCGTGAAGGCTGTTCTTCCCTTCCCATTTAGATTTTGCAATGCATTTCATGGCTGTGAGGTGAAACAGAACAGCAGTCTTCTAGAACTGTTACAGCTTTAGTACAGTTGCCCTCCCCTTTGAAACTGCGTTTGAGGAACACGTTCACAGTTCCTGCTTTTGACAACAGAAAACGGCGGGAGCCCCTGCAACGCTATTGTAATGCTGGGCTTAGCGCTTCCTTTTCTGTTTCCAAATGCAACTCAGAGTTCATCCTGTCAGTAAATAAATTAACAGTTGCATTCAAAAACTAATTTGTACACAAAATAAAGTAAGTCCAGCTCCTTAGAAGTCTGTTTGGCACGTAAAGCTGAGATAGGTAATACAAATGTGTTCAAGTTCAGTATGTTGTAGGCGACTTGTACGTTCTGAAAGATAACAGTTGCACCAGAATGTGCTCTTCAAACGCCAAACATTCTGTTTTGCTTAGTGCTTGAGTCCTGTATTCTTTGGTTTTGCAGCAGTGGTTGGTCTCATGTTGTATGAAAATTGCTTTGATTTTCCCACGTTCTCCAGCAAATTAACACCCTGTAGGTTGTTTACTGTAAAAGAAAAAAAATGGGGTTTGATGAATAACTGTAGCCGTTAAAAAGAAGTTTCCTCTACACTGGATTCTAGATTTTGTAAACAATGAAGCCACCAGGAAAAGAACGTGCCTTTTTCCTGACATCTCCCTCTTGATTACCTGTAAATAGAGTTCGGTTTCTGTGGCACCCGGTACAGCTTACAGCGATTGTTACTGCGGGTGTTTAACGCAGCCGGTAACGGAGCTTAACGTGAGATTTACCCTCATAAACAAATGAAGCTTTCCAGGCTGACAGGTCAGTCACTAAATCAATGCTCTTGGCTGAGTTTGCCAAAGAGCAGCAAGAGGTTGTGTTGAGCAATATTTAGCAACGTTAGGTATTGGGTAATTTCTAAAAAGTAGGGGAAACCAGTCCAGGGCTAAAGCGAGTACTCTGAATTATTAGAAAGCAAAAATGAACGTCAGCTGACCACTCTCTTCAGTTCTGAGTCTGGCTGAAGGGCTGGGCTGTTCACTGGTCTGATTTACTGTAATGCACTACAACCAGCGTGGGTGTTTTTCCAGGTTTGTAGAGCTCAGATGCGAACGTTACAGTGCTTTATCCCATTCTAGCTGGGTCATCCCACGTGCAAATCTGAACCCTTCAGTGAGGGGGAGCACCCAGCTCATCTTCAGGACGTCTTTCTAATGCCAAGAATTGCAAAACCTCCTTTACAGCTTAGAAACACACTTCAGTGTCCACAGTGAAACCAAAAAAGGGGCAGCCTCTTCCCCTGCCATTTATTCAAAAGCCATCTATTTAATTAAAAAAATACGTGAAAAAGGAACAACTCTCAGGTTCCAAATAGTTTTAGTCGTAACAATCTTAACGGCCTTATTTACTGGAATATTTTCAAGCACCTACCCAGCATCCATACGTCCCGTTGCCCCCTCCTGTTCAACCTGCCGCTCTCTGCCCCCCATTACAGACTTGCACGTTTCCTTTCAACACCCTCCCTGTGTCCTCACTCCCCAGTCTGCTTATGCCAAGAAGGTAACTGAGTTTGGTGTCGGGCTCCTGGTGCGGGTTTGTCACTGCATGCTTTTTTCACTACCCCTGCGAACGTGAAAACTAGGGCTGACAGTCAGTCTTCACCTTCCCAGCTGTACCTTCTGCAGGAGAAGAATCAAACGGCACAGTCTATCCTGACCTACTCCAGGCACCTACGTCAGAAATGGAGTATCTGGCATTAGCCACTGACAGCTCTGAACTTTTCCAACAAACGTAATGTTGTCATGCACAAAGGCAGGCAGATGAAAAACATGTTATTGTCTTTAAGTAAGGGCTAAAGTTCCCCGAGCTCCTATTAGGTGAATAAAAGTAGGTAGTGTTCTAAAGGAACTGGGCAGAGTTCCTATCACTAGCCTATTCGTCACCAAGTTATGAAAGCAAAGGACGCTCAAACCTCAAAGAAAGCCTTTTTATTTCAGAAGACAGGGAGATCTGTTGTCCTGAAAAGTTAAACGAAAAGAAACATTATTCGCTAACCCTCTTTTAAAATTTAGATTAAGGGCTGCATGAAGAGGTGGCAATCAAACACCTGTCTGGTCAGGCCTCTTTCTTTGAAAACTGTTTTAAAAACGGTGGAATTAAAAAGCCTCTGTCTGTTACGGAGGCAGAAACTCGCCTCCAGTGCTAACTAACTCAAGGGCAGGCCTACTGTCAGATCTCCTTTCGACTTCAGAGTTTTGGTAAACTAGTTGGAAAATATATTTTGCACCCCTTTGCAAATTACCTGAACTACTGTCTCTGTGAAGCATTTGCTTTGTTGCTACCTAGCTGTGGCCCGCCTCTGGACTACATGCGATACAGCCACAAACACCAAATGTCCGACGAGGCGCTAAATTTTCACATGGCCAAGTACCACAGCTCCCACCCCCGAGTCAGTGCATTGTACAGTGAAAAAGTCTTAAAAATGGCATTTAGTAAAGAAGTAGTAGGAGAGATGATGACCACGTGCTCTAACTTCATTTTTAAGCTGTCACATAATGGCCCGTGCATAAAAGTTCCAGCCTTTAGTGACTTTGATAATACTTTTACACTCTGTGTCCTTCAATGCTATTCTGAATTACGCGGGGTAGCCCCATCTGTTTGCCTGCACGGCTTGAGAGTCCTGATCGTGCCAACCCTCCTGCCCCAATACCAGTTCCATACATAAGATTTCAGTTGCCAACAGAGCTAAAGCTTTCCCAAGTACGACCTGGCAATGGCTACATGGCTTTGGAGTTAGCAGCAAACAAAACGTATGATTTCGTTAGAGCCTTAAAACTTACCGCAAGTAAAATTCTATGAAGTCAGTTGAGGCTCTGTGTGCACAGCACAGGAACCCCATCACGCTGCATTAGAAGAAAGGGCAGCGATCACATCGGTAACTTTGGATTTTCAAGTTTTCGTCCACGCACTAAGCCATGTATTTCAAGCAGGTGTGTGAATTCTTGCCACGTGTAGAAATCTGGTCTCTCTACTTCTATAGGGCTAGTAAATATTTGTGCTGCTGAACCAAAGTGCGAGCACCCGTAAGCAATTTTAACTACAGGTGAATGTCACCTGGCTTATCACTGTACAAGTCCCTTATATTAAGGTCTTTCCTAGTAACAGCCCAGTGAAAACAGGTTTTCTTATAAGTGACTCAAAGATAAAAGCGCAGTGCTCAAATAAGTCCAGAAGTAGTGAACGAGCATGCAATCACAACAGTATGGTCTCAGTTACGTGTTTTGATAGGAGATCTCGGCTCTTGAGCGGATTGTTTGTCTTTTCTAAGATGAAGCCAATCTCATATGTATATAAACATAAAAGTATTCTTAAAATGTTACGTGTCCTACCTGAGACCAGCTGCACATCAGAAAGTTTCAGCTTAGAAGGAGGTCTTGTTGGCTGATGCACTTTGCCTTCCTGAGAACGTCCTTCAACAAACAATATAAACAGCTCTGTGTTTATTCACATAAAGATGTGGTTATGTATAGCTATAAACTATTTTAAGGAGGCTACAGCATTATTTTGTCCTAAAAATTACTCTCATTTATGATGAGGAGACTCACGAGACGTTCTAGGTGACAGAAAATTGTGACAACCACAGCTGAACTTTAACTAAAGTTAAAATACATCTTGCGGTTGCTACAAAAAAGAAAGAAAAGAAAATTATTAGCTTTATTTAATCTTTTTTTTTGGCTATCTAAACAAGAGTCATGATAGAAGTGACTTTGGCGCCTGGTAAAGTACATACAGTTAGCACATCCTCACTCCATCAGTGATCCACCCTGTAAAGGAACTCAAGGTTTAAAAGCAATGCTTCTCCTCTACCCTTTCCCCAAGACGCATTCCTTTGCAGCGTGCACGTTCAGGCATAGTGCAAAGCTGTGCAGCAGCGTTGCCAGAAAAGACGATTTTGCTCTTCCAGTAAAGACCGGCTGTCTTCAAACAAGAAAGTTATTAACATGGAACGACCATATTCTTCAAATGGAAATATTTTAAAAAACAATACAACCCCAAAAAGGTTTAAAACAATGCTTAAAAAAAATCAAACCATGATCCAGATAGCCACTGTGCATTGACTGATACAGCCAGCTATCCCCACTTTAACTGCTCTGTTCTCTTTCCACATTGACGATACATGTGAGCAGCTCTGGCAACAGAATTATTTGGTTGCTCAAGACCCGTGCTGGAACAATGCTATGTAGTGATTCAAACAGCTTTAGCAACAGCCATTTTAAATCACAGAGGTGGGTTGGGGTTTTTTTCAACCTGAAACAGAAATGCAATCACCCAGAACACCTGAGACCAAGACTAATTTTTATACAGGGATCGCTCTGTTATAAAACTAAAAGCGTAGCTATTTCAGATGAGGTATAGCGAAGACAAAATTACCATAGATCTGCTTAAGGATGGACTGCTTGCTGGTTTTTATGGCTGAGCTGGTTTTGTTTATAGATTTCAGATTTTTACACAAAGGAACTGATTTCAGAGGGCTACGGTTCAGCTGTTTCTTCCAAGCAACCTGAATGAAGAAGGCAGCTGCCTCTTGTCTCCATTTGTCTTCATCTTCTTTGCACTGCCGCTTAGCACGAAGAAGCTGAAACAACTCCTGTCTTAGCTGGTAACTAGAGAGCAGAAAAGAGAAGAGCACTTGTTTTAGGTGACCTGTTTTAACTTCGGTGCTTTCCATGCATCAGTTCACATGGAGGATTACACGAGTAACTGGGAAAACAGAACTCCCACTGATGTGCTAAGTCATTTGGATGAGAAATGTTCGCTCAGAAGAAAAAGTAGGAGCTGGGTTCAATTCTGGATGCATCTATTATTTCACACAGCTAATAAAGACCTGCCATTACAGCTATCAAAAGTTACAGTACTCCAACATCAGCTTATCAACTGCTTTATAATATACAGAAAATCTGGAGAAGACAAAACCTATGAATATTCATGATATAACAGTATAATCAATACTGTTTTCTCATTTTCACTACATTGACGGCTTAGTAACACCACATTTTCTTGTGTGCCTTACCACTTTGTAATCTCAGTCAGTCCGTGCAAGAGAGGCGCCAAATCTACCTCTTACGGGTTCAGCTGCACATTTCCTCTACGGAAAACTGAGCTGCTTTCCATCCCTCCTCTGAAGATTCTCCCTTCCCCTTGTTTTCAGCTATCTGTTCTTGCTTTTTTTCGCTTCCCTTCAAAGGCTCCCTGTCTCCTGACCCAACCTTGCCACGGCTGCTTTGATCTTACACGCAGCCACAGCCCTGTTCCAAGTGGCAACGGTGGATTATCTGCCCTTCTTCCCACTTTGGTGGCTAATGGCACCAGTAACAAGGAGTTGTTGTGTTTTCTTCTTGATTCAGATAGAAGTATTCAATCAGATACTAGCATTTCACACTCACAAGTCAATTAACTGGCCTAGCAATTAACTCTGAATCTTCCAGTACAAACCTGTCACAAATGAACACTGAGTCACACTTCTAAAATGTTAATTTTAAATGTTTGGTAATGGGCCAAAACTCATTGATCATCATCCCCTCCAGCATTCAAAAAGGCTTCTACTGGATGCTCTGGAAAAGGGAAGAAGGAAGGAGGCAGAAAGAGGTGATTTTGTTGTTGCTCCACCCACAAGAAGTTCTAAATCAAAAAACAAAAGACAACACAACCAGATACAAATTGTTTAAATGTATGTTACAAGCCAATGCACTATATAATTCAAGCAAAACAGCAGCCATAGAAAATGAGCACGTAAGAGCACAACAGAATGCCAAAGGGGGATGATATGCTCAGTTACAGGCCCAATGATTTTAAACTCTCAATAAGCTTAGTAAGTTACCTCTGTGAAATTTCCTGGCTGAGACAAACTGACTTAGTCTTAATTTAGTGGAGCTTCAGAATTCAGGCATGTACTGTTACACAGCTCATGAAACTACATAACAAATGTGAGGAGCATTTTTGCCGATAAACGTCCGCAGCACCTACAAGTTGCAAAGCGCTGTATGAATTCAGAACCAAAGCATTATTAAGAGACAGAAGAAAAAAAAATGATCCAGTTTTGTTAGCCACTTGGAACTTTTCAACGGGGTAGAAGAGGGAGAGAAAGTGAAGGGGGGCACAATGAGAGTGGCTTGCTAACATAGCTCGAGCTAAGGATGGGTTATGTGAATACTGCTGCGGGAAAAACAATCGGAGAACTGTTTCATACTTCAGCATAAAAGAATACTAAGCCATTCTCTTGGAATTCAGTAATTACTGCCAGAAGCCTTTGCTGATCCATGAAGTGGCCCATTCACAGGCACTCCACCTTTGCACCCAGCTGTGATTTCATGTTTGTAGAGAACTTCTGGCAGTTTTTAGCAACAAGAAAACAACTGTGAGGCTCTGACACGGAGAAGATGTAGGCAGTTATCTTTAGAGCGTGTGCACATTTTTTTAATTCAGCTCTCCCGTAACAGATCATTCTGATCCTAGTGAGAAAAAAAGTTTGATGCTCTATGAATATGATGTGGTGCCTTAACAGAATACTCGATGCTTAGTCAACAAAGCTACTGCACTTAAAAGAAACATGGAATATATGTGCAGAATGACAAAGCTGGCAAACGTTATTCAGATTCATTGTTACAGAAGCTCTAATCTTAAAAACTAGCACTGGTCAAAGTATGCCTATAGCGATAATATATAAAAAAAATATAGTTTGACTCCAGCAGGAGAGCAACAGTGACAGCAACCACCTGATTTCCAGCTTCTGTTGACTCACTGTGGACCCTGGAGAATGGCACAGGCCGCAGTGTCCCCCACGAGAGAGCGAGCCAGACACAGAATCTGTAAGCCTCAATGAGCAGGATAAGCAATTAACCTTTGGCAAACCACACACCTTAAAATACACTTTTGAGGACTACACTTATAAAGTTTGGGGACTGTGGGAATTGAAACATCCTCCTGAGAAAGGCAAGTTTAATACACTTAAGTAGACCAGTAGCATTGTGTTGTAGCTCACAACAGCTTCTCAATAAACCTTCCAGAAGTAAATCATGACTATAAAATTTGCAGAGCGAGACAAATGTATTTAATTCTAACTTGGAGAAATGCCAGAACGCAAGCATGTACCTCTATATGTTTCTAATGTAGAATTATACATTAATGATGTCTACTATTGCTGTCTACAAGTACAAGCTATTTACCAGTACAAGCTACTGTCAAGCTGTTTACCAGTACAAGCTATTGTAGCTCGTCTACCAGTACAAGCTATTTACAAGCCTGGACCCACAAGACAAACACAGGCCTGAGTGGGACCCACAGCCTCACAGTAGGTACCTGCTTAAGAACTGTGATTTGGTGTACAGTGGATGGGAAATTCAGTGTTTCAGAGAGAGTGTCACAGTAACCGACACATTAGTAGTCGGCACATACAGCTGCCTAGAAATACGCTGAAATAAATGCATTATGATATTGCTGCAAACTTTATGAACTCCATCAAAGCTCTAGCAACAGTAAACTGTCCACAGACATAAGGAAATGACAGTGGAGGAACTGCCAAACTAATCTCTCCTGCAGTCTTGCAGAATTTATGATCCTCGTTAGTGTTCTATAAAATACAAGTTTTGCAAACAGAACAAAGATATTTATTCTTCTTTATTCTTTAAATAACAGATGTCATTAATCCCCACAATTTCCAAAGTGCTGCAAGTGCGTGCATGCGCTCCTTGGTGAGATAACACACCATCGCTGTTTCAGCAGGTGGATAGTTGAGAAAGATCTATCCAAAACCTTTAGATAGTCAAAACTGTAAATGGAACGCAAAGATTTCTACACAGGTAAGCTAGCTCAATACAAGGCTTTAGATCCCAGTTCTTGTGAGGAAATTTGCACAAGCACTCACTACACATCTTTACGCTTTGACTGAAAGCTATGGCACGCACCTACTCCTCTGTGAGGATTTTAATTCAGTGTTAAGTGACAGCAGCATAGCCTTCAGAAGCAATAGCATCACTTACGGATATACTCTCCTAACCTACTCGTGACTTACTTGAGCTTTTGGTATCTAAAAGGATCTGACCACGTAAGACAAGAATTCAGGATCTACATTAGAAAAGAAGGCCAAGGAGGGCATTGCCAGCACTAAGCTGCTTACACAGCATTTGGAAGCAGCAGTGAGAGCTGATGGCAGAAGTGGTGGATCCCTGGGAGAACAAGTGGCTGCTTTGCTTTGAAGTTCAACAGGTCCATGTCTTTCTTGTACTGGGACCCCAGAGCCGGATGCATAAATAGCAAACAGAGCAAATATGACAGAAGTACAGAAATAGGTCATACTGTACAAAAAAGTCAGAATTTTTGCCAGAAAAAGAGGCTAAAAAGTGAATTAAAAATACTATGTTCCAAAATTTTCACTTTTCACTGGAATAGGAATGTACTCACGAAAGCCAGTGTAGCTTTTATATTCCAACAACACTGAAGAGATAACCTGGAATATTACAGGACTGTAAAGCCAACCTCACGCTTGGAAATATTTAGACTGCTCAGTAAAAAAGCTGCAGCAAACAGAAATATTTGCTGAGCCAACACAAATGTTAAAATGGCCACATTTCAGTTTAGGAACAAATGGACTGCTGGCTCGGACCATGGGGTATCTGGTCTGGTGTCCCTTCCCTAGTAATGGGCAGCACCAGCTCTTTCTGAGGCAGACATGACTTCTTTGGACTTTGTAAGTTAACCGTAAAAAGCAATGGGAGAAATACCGGTTCTCAGAACTCCACAAACAAACGGCTAGTAATACTTGTCTCTTCGCTCCCTGGTGTTTTGTACAATAGGGAACAGAGGTAACGCTCCACCTTGCAAAGCAAGAAACGGGATTTTTAAGCCTGGAAGCACCACTGAAAGAAGGCAGCACAACCTCATGCCTCTTTTTTAGCTATTCAGAGCTACGTGGTGCTTGGCGAAAAGATCTTTTCTTGTCAAAATAGCAGGCGTGTACAGCAAGTATTCAGAACTGTTCTCTCGTAACTTTTGGTCCTCGCCTTGCCTGATGCGTCCCAGAGGACGTTACTGGAGTGGCTGAACAGCCCAGGCTGGCTGCGGTGACAAAGAGAGCAGACCCTGATGCTCCAGCTGCTGCGTGCTCCCCGCAGATGCAGAGCGGGTTGGATGCAGATGCTGCCCTGCACTGGGAAGACGGCTAGTACTTGGCTCCTGGCACAGCAAGGGGAAGAAACAGCCCCTCTGAATTTCTCTGCGAGGGAAGCAAAGCTTCCAGTGTGACCCAGAAGAAGGGAGGTCTACCAGTGACTCGGCGCTTATTCTGGAGGCAGTTGGGCATTACGACCTGATTCTGCTGTTGCAGGGAACTTGCAGGTTTCCCGGCGACTAGTATAAAGGACGTTGCTACTCTCTATATGCTCCCGGACCTCCGCCAGCTGCTCCCTTTGATACACTTTGGTTGGGGGAACAATTTTTGCATTACTACTGAACTATACCATAGGGTGTGAGAGTTGAGCTCTCGAAGGAACTTCCTTGGGGTTTTTTCTTTAATTGAATACTAAGAAATATTAAAACGTATATGGAACTTAAACTAGTGAGAGACCTGGAAAGATCAGTTACTAGTAAAAATCAGCAATTTATAGTTTTCTGCATCCACATAAAAACTGAAGAAATTTTCAATAAAAATAGGAAATAAAAATTACGTACCTAATATATGCTTCACCTACAGCTGCCATACTCTTGCTGTCAATTTTGATAAGAAATTAAACATTAAGGAGCACGTACGTCAAGAATGACTGTATTTCTGAGGTTGAAACTCATGCATTCATGAAAGCAGGACAATGCTGTGGAAAGCAAACGCTGGGACATCTGACTCTCTCCCGTCTGCCTCTTCTGTACAGCAGTTGTTCCGGCTCAATCAAGTTATTCAAGTTAGCTTCAAGTTTTGGCAATGAACTTCCAAAGCTTCCAAACCTCTTGTGGTTTGGTTATCCAGTTAAAAGTCAGGTCAGAATACAATTTCAAATATGGCACTAAATGGTGGTGAAGGATCTGGTTAGAAACACCTTTTCAGGAAAAGCCCTGTATCCCTCCCTACATGTGCAATTTTGCTAATGAACATTAGAGCCGTGAGCTCTAAGCTTAAGGAAATCTTGATCCGCAGTCTCTAAAGAAATATCAGTGCTTGAAAGGGAAGTTTAATAACTTCTCCAATTATTAAAAGTCATCACTTACCTTGCACTTTTTATGAACTTACTAATGTAATTCTAAGTGACTGGAACCTACTTCCACTTATTTGGTGAAGGATTATTAAATTCCTGATTTAGCACTGGGAATGTTGTAAGCAAAAGGACCAAATAAAGCGTATTGCCCACAAGCCTAATTTAATTTGCATTTACATGTATCTCACTTCTCCAGCTACTGAAACAGTAGTCTTACCTTCTCCATGTCCTCTGTATGACTGTAGCAGCATAGTTCTTCTTCCGAAACAGCTCTTTTCTTTTTCTTTCTTTTTCTATTATCTGCATTCGAATCTCTAAAGGGATTAGTTCAATATTTGTACTTTGCCATGCGACAGAACATAATTGATCATCTGCATTCCTGGATCCAATTACGCTTGTTTTTTCCAAGTTCAAACTGTCATCAGGAGCAGAACACGCTGCTGGGTTTCTTGGCACAGTTCCAGTAGGTTCTGCCTCAGCAGACAACAAAGGGGAGGCCTTTTTTGCTAATTCGTTATTTCCCACTTTGTTAGTTTGTTCTACAGCACGCACACTGTCATTTCTGGTGTTTACAAATACCGTTTTGGCACTTCCTGGTCTACTAGAGCCAGCTGGTGAACATCGCTCATCATTTACCTCTTTATTTCTGGATTTCTGCTGATGCCTTTTGCCTTTGGAAGCAGCTTCACACTGCTTTGAGTTTCTCGCAATTCCACCAGTACAACTGACATCGCAGAAGAACACAGCCGTTCCTTCACAATGGTCCCTGTTGCCAGATGAAGACTGACTTTGATCTCTTAATTTTTCTCCAACACTAGCAGTCCTACAGGCAGAAGTAGTATGCCTTCTGCTCCTCCGAGCACAAGTACCCGTTGCCTCGACAGCGTGCTCCTTGTGCTTTTCTCCATCCAGTTCTGTAGCAGCTGCAACCTGATGTTTCACTTCAACTTTTGTTCCCTCTTTTGCTTTGCCACAATGGGAATGGACACAACTTGACCTGCTTTTGATGCGTTTCCTCAATGAATCTTTAGACAGAGAAATGGAAACCAACACTCAGTCTCTGATCCAGCAAAACATAGTTTGTGTGTCTAATTTTTTTGCTCATTTACCTTTGAGGCACATTAGGATTTACTTAAATGAAAAAAAACGTGTAAGCAGGGAGAATCAGAAGAGAACGCAGTTGCCTGCAACAGTACCGTCCCAAACTTCTTCATTTGCTTTCTGTTCTACAAGTATTTTTCTCTCTCACATTACATTTGAGTTAGATGCCTAAAAAAAGTTCACAGGGAGAAACTATTTCTTCACCTACCTGAATATACTGCTGTTCTCCAAAGAAACCAGCTCACCACGTGGCGCAGGAATGCAGCCCCCCTGAACACACCTGCTCATTCCAGTGAAGACACCAAAACAGACTGCCACTGTTTCAAGCTCATTTGCTAAACTTCTGCTCTAGCTACCCTGTATCCTGGCACATGGTGACAGACAGGGTAACCCACTGACCCAGGAAACACAGAGCGCTTGGCTTCTCTGTATTTTCCTCGACATCCTAAATCAACCGATGAAGTCCTTCCCATTTCTCCCTTGCTGCTGTGTGATAACTGCTTCTAAACAATCTTGTGAGGATGACTCAGAAGCTAGACCGGAGTGCAAAACTGAACATCTCCCATATACCATCCACCTTCCATTTTGTTTTGAAACTAACAGGAGGATGAGAAAATAGACCAGACAGGATGAAATGTAACGAAAAGACAGGGTGTTAAAGGGTAGGTAAGAGGGGAAAAAGAAAACAAAGAGATCTTTGATATACTGTGTCATGGTTTAACCCCAGCCAGCAACTAAGCACCACGCAGCGGCTCACTAACTTCCCCTCCCACCCAGTGGGANAATAATAATAATAATAAAGACTTGGAATATACAAAACAAGTGATGCCCAATGCAATTGCTCACCACTCGCCAACCGATGCCCAGTTAGTTCCCAAGCAGCAATCTGTCCCCCCCGACCAACTCCCCCCAGCTTATGTACTGGGCATGCCGTCACATGGTATGGAATACCACTTTGGCCAGTTGGGGTCAGGTGCCCTGGCTGTGTCCCCTCCCAACTTCTTGTGTCCCTCCAGCCTTCTCGCTGGCTGGGCATGAGAAGCTGAAAAATCCTTGACTTTAGACTAAACATTACTTAGCAACAACTGAAAACATCAGTGTGTTATCAACATTCTTCTCATACTGAATCCAAAACATAACACTATAGCAGCTACTGGAAAGAAAGTTATCTCTATCCCTGCCAAAACCAGGACAACTGGAGTCACAGAAAATCTTCTGTATCATCCAAAACCTGGTGAAACCATGCTATATTTATCCTCACTGTAATGCCTTTACAGGATACTCTTTTGACTGGGTAACAGAAGACGGCACATTAACAGATTACACAGAAGAAACTAATGATTATCATCAATGATGTCTCCAACACAGAAGATTTATCATGGTGACAGGTCAGTATGGGCTGAGAGGCTACTCTAACTTATACATGATTGTCATATGGGTAGATAGCCCTGTATGTTCTGGGACAGGGGAAAAAAACTTCTATTATTTTAATCTAGTATTAATTTAATTAATGATTTCTTATCTATTTTGATATATTATTTTAGTCTCCCAGAATGGAGAAAGAAATCCCCTCTCTCTTTTGTTACATCAGGGGAATAGACAATTTAAAAAATGTTCCTTCCAATGTCAAGATTTCTATGGGCATAATACCACTCTCAAGGAAGCCAAGTAAAAAATTGCCAGTGCCATCAATAGAAATGGTATAGGGCCGACCGTCAGTTCAAATGTATGAAATTTTCAGCACTGTTACAACACTATTTTGATCTCTCAACAAGGAAAAAAGAACACAGCTTTTTAAAAAAGGCCTTGTCATTCTGAACTCACCAAAACCTGCTACCTGGTTTGCACGTACAGCATGTAGAATGCTTTTTTACTTCAACCATAAGACATTTAAGTAGTATGTACAAATTTCCCAATCTGAACAACTGGGTAACCGGATAATGGAAAAAACCCACAACTTAAGTATCCTAGCTCATCTTTTGATGTTGAAATAAACTTTCTTAGATAGGAAGACTGAGCAATAACAAGTACAGAGCACAAAAAAGAACTTACCTGTTTGTACTACAGTTAAGGCAAATGAGATAACATACATAGGAAAGAGGATTTCTCTGTGGAGAGCAGATCAGAAAAGACCTGCCAACTAAATCACAGATTTCACAGCCCACAGGATCTAAATTTGTATTTAATTCCAATAAAACATCCAATTAAGTCCATTAAAGTTTTGGTCACAAGAGGATTTATTAAAACGCCTAATGAGAACTGATTAAAAGAACTTCATGATTTGATCCTTGCTGCATCAACTTTTCTGGCATCATTTCAATAGCAAAAAGACAACGCATGCCTAAAAATGGCATTGCATTTTATTTCAAGCACAGGCTTTTTGGACTGGGCAACAGGAGACTTTCTTTACAATCTCTGAAAGTAAACTGGTCTCGCTAAAGAAGAAGTAGACACATGACGTATTTTCAGAGGAACCTTGAGTAAAGACTCTGTTCTCTTCATTTTCAACACTCATGGTGAAGAAAGATAAAAAACAATAGCAAATAATTTTCTATTTAAAAATAAATTTCTATCTTCTGCAGAAATTATATTCTGCTTTTAAAGATCTATTGAAAAGCAAAAAATCTCCAGGCAATAGCCTATATGACTTTAAAATTTTACTTGTAGAACCATCAGCATGAAAAAATTATTCTAGCATAGCTACATCAGGAAATCTCCAACTTCAGGGAAGCCTTCAATCAAAAGTCCAACCTACACGCTGCTGGCATTTGCTGCTTGTTTGAATTCCCTAGGTTACTGTGAAGAGTAGTGTAGACAACAGAACACAAATGCGGTTTTTCAAATATAAGTACCAATGTTAGAATCCTCTGCACAAAATTTGGCAAATTCATTCCTGATCTCTGCAGTCAGTTTGACTCTATAGCCCACGTTTCCCATGGACTACCTACTACCTACTTCCTTAGGTCATTCTCTCAGTGCAAAACCATTATATTTGTTCCAAGAAACAGTGGGAGTCTGACTGATGCAATGCAGTTTCCATTGTCAAAACCAATGGAAGATTTTGGCTAAAAATGGATACTGGAGTCAGTAAAAGAAAAGGCTGTTTGCTCCTCTTTTACAGTTTCTTTGTCCTCTTCTCCCCCCTTCACTGCTGTAATCCTCCTCACATCTTTCTTTCTCCTTTCCCTTTTCTCCACGCTTACATAATTTCTCATTATGTTCATTACAACTATCCATTTTCCATTTGGCAGCCACTGTTTCTGATTATTCTTACATGCTTTACTTGGCCATCTGAATATTTTAAATATTAAGTTAATACACATGCTGGTAAAGCTTGCTAGAATTTTTAACACCTCTGTTTATCATTACTTAGCTATCATAGTATATGTTAGGCTAAGATATATATGTCTGCTTTTACTATAACAATACAGTCAAGTATTCTGTTTACCAAGACATTTCCATGTAAAAGCTAAAGAAATCTAGGTAAAATGATTCAGTAGGAACAGCTCTTTGACCTTCTCTTCCTTTGGATTATTATAATATTCTGATTAGCAGAACTTCCAGAGGAATTAGCAGGAATTTTACATCTGAGGAGTTCTTGCAATTCACCTTCAATAAACTACTTACCCAATTTTTGCTTCTAATGATAACAAAGATGCTTTAACATTACCAGTTTTGAAAGGTTTAAGCCATGGACTCCTACAACTGGCTGAAGGCAGAACTAATTGAAAAGTTATTAAAATGTGTATCTTGCAAAACTAATATAGGAGTGGTCAAGAAATGATGATAACTCAATGATGGATTTACAGATAGAATTGAAAGTGCAGCAGGGCAAGAAAAGTAACAGAAAGAGCTTTGACACTCTGTTTCATGGTACAATTTCTAAAAAGTCTTCACTTCTCAAAAAATATCCTAGAGTGTTCTTAACAAGAGGACTTCAGAGACAAATCATAGGAGAACCCTCTTACACAGAATGAAGCTGACTGAACAGCTTCCTCTATGTGCTAGAGATGTCACTTAGAACAATTTTATCCTCATTTTAACCTCGTTTATAAACAAGAGTTACCATTTCTCCATTAACCTTCTTCAAGTATCCCACAGATATCCCAAATATCTTTAATCTCATTTTCTCCAAACAGTGCACGGAATAGAACAACTACCAACAACCTGTTCTCACGTATTTTAGGTATTTTTACAGACACTGTATATACAGGTATTTTTGACTACTTCAGTTGACAGAACACACACAGTAAAAGAATCTGTATCTAACTCTATCCCATGTGAATTGCTTAAATAATGAAAGAGTAAGAAATGATAGAAAGATAAAACAGGTCCTATATATAAAACACGCCCAGACGTGGACAAAAAGGATAATCAGGACAATTAAAAAAGATTACAAACCTTGCCTGATTTTATGACCTTCACTCTGAGGCTCTGCTGATAGGCAACTCTCCTTTGGTGTCCCTTTGTTCTGACAAGCTTTAGGTGAACCTCTACTGTTTCTCCCTGGTTGAATTTGTGAAGCATTGAGGGACAGAGGTCTCTTATTCTGTGTGTCAGTTGGTTTATTAGGTAACTGTGAGATGCTGGTAGCCTTCTCTCGATTTGCAGGATTCTGTTGTACTCGAAACCTATTTTGTTCCACGTTCTGCATCCCTTTCCGTAGCTTAGCTTCTTTTCTCTTACTTTCCTCTTCGCGTTTCCTGTAATTATAGTCAATACCATAAAAATTCCAAACACAAAATCTTGGGAGCATGTATCTAACTTGAACACATTCCTCTCTAGAAACCTGACACTGCCACAATAAAACCTTGACTATAACACCTTTTTTGTGAGAAAGAGACACCTATTGCATTGAAGTGTCTTAGCTTGATCCAAAGTAACAACTGCCTTGCAGCTACAGCCTAATGATGGTTCAGTCCTTATCAGCCAGCTGCCCATTCAGTTTGCAGTGGCCTAAAGTGAGTTTAAAACACTCCCTTACTGAAAACAATGACATTTAGGTTTTTTATAAATAAAATGAAAAAATTAAAAGCGGAATTTTGAAGAGGTGCCAGAAGACTAGAACTATGATAGTAATAACTCTGTTTTTGATATATTAAAGCCTTGTTCATTACTAAAGTAGTAATGCAATGCACCGTATTTGAAAATCAGAAAACTTAAATAAAAGATGTCATCTCTTTGAAAATTATTTTTCATACTTACTTGTGTCGTAATTAATACAGATAATTATAAAGCAACTTCAAACTAGCTACTGGTACTAACTTGCTGCTATGTATTTATCATTGGTAGATAATTATTTTAAATAAACATATTATACATTATACAAATGATAAAATTCTGAAAATATGAGATGTGAATTAAAAACTTGTGTGCACATAGTATGCCATTGCAATTATGACATTTGGTTTTCAAAAATGAAAGAAGTCATGCATCTCTTAAATAGTGTAGATATAAAAGAGAATTTTGGAAAAGGTTAGGAAAGGCACATCTGTTGAATAAAGTTTTGCAGCTTATTTTGAAATACAGTGGGACATCATTGCACTTTAGCTTTTGAATTCTTTTTCCTACAAAGCAGAATAAACCCAATAGCATATAGCAAACATTACATACCTATCTACCATTGAATTTGTTTTTATAAATTAAGCACTGGTTTTAAGATGAAGTGACACTTTTCCTGTTGGAATGGACAGGTGGTAAATGTCGTATCATGTAACTGCCTGATATTTTAACTTGCTTCCAATGCTAGAACATAGTTTGCAGACTGTTGACACATTAGCTCACAGCACAGCATATGACAGGTTAGTTATGCAGCATGCCATCCTCAGTTCCTGTGAGTCGTATCAATGCCAGTATATGTCATTTCAGTGTGAGCTGCCAGGGAGAAGCCTTAACTTTATCTGTCAGTACTACCTTATCAAGTACGCTCTGCAGAAGCAGCTGATTGAACTTTGTACCTAAAAAGCTGCTAATTGATCTATAAAATACACTCCTGGCAGCCTGAGGTTCAGTATTCCCTCTGGCATGGATAAAAGTGGCTAGTTTCAAATAATATCGGCATTCCACAACTGGACTATGTGGGGATGTTTGAATCGTGTACAGTATGGATCTCACTGCCATTACTCTGCCATTTGAGCTGATAAATCAGATCTTACTATTCACAGAATAGTCATTTTCTTTTCTTCACAAGAATCAAGCAGCCTATTACCAGTATGCTCCATTCAGGGTATTAAAAATGAAAGTGGGTTGTGTGCTACACAATCAAGCCAGAGTGGCCTGCACTCTTTGGATGAACAGATTAACTCAAAACATTAACTTCAGCAACATAACAATTGTAAAGTTATTGAAATGACACAGGACCAAAAACTGAGAAGAAGTAAAAGGGGATTTTTTTTAAAAAGGTCTTGTTTGCGTGCTATTTTTTCACATTAAACTGAAGAAATAATAAATGGATTTCAAAGCTCCCTATTCATAGACCATCTTCCTAATTGTCACAGTAGAGCTTAGTTGATTAACAGACTCCTCAATACTTACGAAGCGCCCCTTGTGTTTTGCTTTATTTAGTCAGAAATTCAGTTTGCATTACAAAGAAGGATATCTTCAAAATAAAAATTTCCAAGTTTTACTGGTCTAAGGTTTCGTGAACAAGTAAAGGAAGTAGACGAGTACCTAACTTAATGGCTCTCAGTCAATGCTCAGGAGGTTCTGGTGACTCAACAGGATCCAAATTTGGGCTCTAAAGTTAGACAGTTACAGCTCGGCAGTGATAACAAAGCTGGCAGGCCAACATTTTCCACTATAATTGCAACAGAATTTTGTCCTGAATGGTCATAAATTTGTATTTCATTACAAAAGTGAGGGAATGGAAACTGAGCCTTTAGCAGATGGAAAGGAAGTTTCAGCCTTATGCATTTGTGAAGGCACAGAGATGCTTTGAATTTTTGATCCCACTAAAATGAATCCAACCTTTTCTATTCTGTTAAGAACACTTTGCTTTTTGTATCTACTCTGCGGAAGATGTTTTAAATTTAGAACATGTCTGTGTGCCTGGAGAGCATTTTTAAAGTTATCCTTGCAAAAAAAAGTTACTTAAAATCATAATAGAAAATAGATCTCCAGGTATGATTCTACTACTGCTGAAGCTTTATCTGGACCAAGAGGAGATATATTTCATGCTGTATAAACAGCTGCCTCCTGCTATGCAATCTAGCAAGATGCTTGTTTTTAAAAGCATGACACTGTTGACTCACGACATGCTCAGCTTCTGATCTACTACAATTTTTTAACAGATAGTCCTTAACAAAAACGCTAAGATGACAGTTAAAAGTCTGTCCAGTACTCCTATACTGATTGGTCTTCCCAAATGTGTAAAGCAGTCCACTTGTCCTTACCCAACTACCTATTTTTTCCTCAATCATTTCTCATATGTATTTTAACACCATTCTGATTTCTAATTTAGTGTTCAATGTGATTATAGTCTTCTGCATCTTGGTGCTATTTGCAAATTTAACATTTTACTTTTTAAATGAAAATACTGCATAGTATCAGATTCAAGATGGACTTATATGGAATTCTCAACAATATACACTTCCAGTTTAAAGTTGAACCATTAAGAATTACTCTTTGTATACGTTCTTCCAAGCAGTTTTCACCCATCTAATAGCAGTTTAGTTCAGGCTACATCGCCCTACTTTGCTAATGAGAATGACACGAGAAAGTATGAAAGCTTCAGGCAAGTTTGAATGACAGCTACTGTTCCTACATGGCCACAAAACTTGTTATTCCGTCACAAAAGAAAATTAAGTTGGTTGATATAATTTGTTCTTAGCAAATTCAGACCAGCCATTACTTCTTGCTTTGTTATGTTCCAGATACATAGAAGTTTGATTACTTATTCCAGCATAAGAAGGGTATGGAGTTACTATAATGAGTCCAGTGAAAGGCCAGGGAGAAGCTTAAAGGACTGGAGCGTCTTTCATATGCAAAGAGGCTGAGAGAGCTGGGACTATTCAGCCTGGACAAGAGAAGGCTCAGGGGGGAATGATGGAGCCAGGCTGTTCTCAGTAGCACCCACTGACAGGACAGCAGGCAAAAAGCATGCATTCAAACTCATTAAATTCTATCTGAACACAAGAGAACACTTTTTTTTTACTGTGAGGGTGGTCTAACACTGGAACAGGTTGCCCAGAGAGGTTGTGGAATCTCCATTTGCATAGATATTCAAAACCTGACTGGACATTGTCCTGGGCAAGCTGCTCTAGCTGACCCTGTTTGAACAGGGGCAGGGATGGACTAGATGATCTCAAGAGGTCCTTTCCAACCTCAACAATTCTGTCGTTCTTGGGACTGACGTTTATAGGTCTCCCCTTCTTCCCCTTTGAGAATGCAGACACTTTGCTCATTTCATGAATTCTCAAGTCCCAGTGGTCCTCCTAAAGTTTTGAAGGGTAACCATTTTAAGATTGTATCACCCAGTTTTCTAAACACCTCAGGATGAATTTTATCAGGCTAAATTAATCTGAAAGCATCTCACTCACCCGATTAGTCCCTAAACTGTTGTTTCGGTATTTTAGCCTGCATTGCTGCCCTTTGTTACTAGTGTGAATTCCATTTGCTAATGGACATCATTTGACATTTAAGTAAGACTGAAACAAAATGACATAGAACACTTTAGCCTTCTTAGCGTCACTTGTGGACCAGCTCTTTCTTTGCTCTTCTTTATACAATGTGTATGTTTACAATGATTTATTGTGATACCTCACATCCCTTGCTAGTTGTTATTTTGCGCCTCAGCTTCTTTAATTTTATCACCGTATGTTATTATTACCCTCAATTTTAGTTGTTGCAGCAAATTTCCACTACGTGCTTTCCCTTTTCAGGTTGCTGAAGAGCTCATTATTTTCTCTCTTGCTACACCTTCTATCTTTTCTCAGCATGCAGGCCTTACCACCAGTTTTTCAAAGAACCTCATAATCGACTTGTACTCTCTTGCTGCTAGAACAGTTTTCTGAATCTACTGAAGGCTGTTTAATTGAACTGTTTTATTTTCTTGCTGTTCTGCTCTTCCTAAATACCATGAGTTACTTACTCTTACTCACTTTAATCCATTTCCCTTTCATATCCACATTCTCAGTTTCCTCCAACTGGTCAGAAAGAAATCCAGAAGACTTAGTAAAAAACGGAAATATGGATTCAGGAACTTATGCTCAGAAATTCAAAGGGAAGGCGAACAAGTGATGAATGAGTTCTGCAGCCCTTTCAAAACCCAATATATGGGACATCAATTTTCTCTGAATATGCTTTAAACCCTTAAATATTATTTTCCTAAAGACCTGATTTTGTAAAAAGTAAAACAAAAGCCTCTTTGTAAAAAAAGTTTTAAAACTCCATCATTTTATGTGTATGGAGTCTGACTGTTTTTTCATAGAATCATAGAATCATTTAGGTTGGAAAAGACCTTTAAGATCATCCAGTCCAACCACCAACCATGCCCACTAAACCATGTCCTGAAGTGCCTTGTCTACATGCTTTTTGAATACCTCCAGGGATGGTGACTCCACCACTTCCCTGGGCAGCCTGTTCCAATGCCTGAAAACCCTTTCAGTCAAGACATTTTTCCCAATATCTAATCTAAACCTCCCCTGACGCAACTCGAGGCCATTTCCTCTCATCAATGCCTCCTTCCCAGATTGCCTCTGTGCTACCCTCCTAAAGCACTACTTCCCTCTGGCCAGGTTCTCCATCCCACCTATTAATAATCAGTTACTTTCACTCCACTGAAGAAGAGCACCTATTATATTGACACATTTCTGGCTGTTAGAATGTTTAATGCTCATACATCCCACCAACATTGCCCTCTCCCAAAAGATCATAGGATCATAAGGTGACACATATTGGAAGGGATCTCAGGAAGTTATCATCAGGGCCAACATTCTGTTCAAAAAAGCATCAACTATGGGGTCATACTGGGTTGCTCAGAGTTTTATCCAGTTGGGTCTTGAAAACCTTTAAGGATGGAGACCATACAACTTCTCTGGGCAACCCATTCCACTGCTCTACTGTCCCAAGGGTGAAAAAAAATTCTCTTTATTTCCAGTCAAAATCTCTGTTGTTTCAACTTAATGTCTGTTACAAGTTTCCTAGGGAACAAAGTGAGGCCATGCAGTCTGAATTTCCCCAGATTGTTCTTTTGGCCCTTTCCAAAGTTGGGTGCAACATTTGCTTTCCTCCATTCACTGGGGACCTTCCCTGGCCTCTGTGACCTTTCAAAGACGTTGGAAGGTGGCCTTTGAAGGACATCAGTTCTCTCGGCACCATTGGATGCAACCCATCTGATCCCACGGACTTGTCTGGGCTGAGTTCTCTCAAGCTATCCCTGATTTAATCCTCATCCACAGCTGGCAGTTCTCCTCCTTGAACCACTTCTCTAAGCACAGAGGCCTGGGAGACCTTCTTGGTGAAGACTGAGGAAAAGGTGGCATTGAGTACTTCTGCCACACCTGTGTCTGTTGGCACTAAATCACTCACACCATTCAGCAACCGGCCCACATTTTCCTTGCTCAGCCTTTTACTATCAATGTAGAGGCAGAAGCTCACCTTGTTACCTGTGACATCCCTTGAAAGCCTCAACTCCACTTGAGTTTTGGCTTTTCTTACACCATCCCTACATGCCCAAGCAATGTTTTTACACTCTTCCTTTGCAGCCGGTCCCTGCTTCCACCTCCTGTATACTGCCTTTTCACATTTGAGCTCGGTCATGGCTTCCCTGCTTATCCAAATGGGTCTCCTGATACGTCTTTTTGCTCAATGACATAACAGTGTGCATGTTGTTTTGGCCTGCATCAATCTTAATTTTATAAATTACTGTTTCTTTGATATAGGTTTGTTCAACATGGGAGAACATGTTTGTACAGAAATATCTCACAAGCATTGAATAGACTGAATGTAACTTTACCAGAAAAAAATACAGGTGTGAGATGTTGGCTGACTTTTTATTAAGGGTGGGGGCAGGGCAGGGGAAGAAAAAGAACACTCTAATTAAAAACATGCAGAGTTAGGAATGATTTATATCAGTAAGACTCTCTAAAATAACATATTACAAAGCAAGTTTTAAATACATTCACTGAACTAGCTGGGGGGGGTGGGGGGTGGGTGTTCAGTCTAGGAGTTCACCATCATTCTGGATTCCCACATGTCTACTTTTATCTGGAGAGCAGATTTTTAAACATCAATAGGGATATTAGGTTTTTGTATGTAGCAACACCCTGGCCAATTTTAGCTGTGGAATGCACAGATGGGTATGCAGAATGATGACAACATAATGTCCCCTTCAGTTTATTACAGATCATAAAATTGCAATTAAATAAAATTTGTTATGTGACAACTTGATTTGCTTGTACACTCCAATTGTATTTTAATTCTGGTTTTATGGTATTTGGTACACAGACTTTGTTTCTATTGTGTTCAAACAAATCAACAACAGCTTAGTAAGTTTCAGAAAGTACATCAGAAATTCACAAAAGAAAACAATTATAAGAGCACCCCCAAATTTCCATGAGGCAATCCTTTTTCATTTAATCTTCAAGATGGGGTATCACAGATTCTTCTAAAAATGACTGTCATCACAAGGACTAAAATTACCTCATTTGGTAAAGTCAGTTGTGACCACACAGAAAGAAGCAGAGTTCTCCAAATTAAAAAGAAATACATAAGATATTTGGGTTATTTTCAAAGTCAGCTTCTCCATGCATGGGTTTGACTTCTACTGACTTCAGCAGAAAAGGCAAATAGTAGGAGGGCTGCAAGTTACAACTTTAGGATCTAAAGATGTGAGCAAGAGATTAGTTATCTCATATTTCTAGCTTTGGTTCTTACTAGGCATTAACAATTATTAACCAGTATCGTAGTAGCATTCAAACCCAATGAAGGTCAGACTGGCCAGTTATGCAGAACATCAAACTACCAAATTTGAAATAGAGCGGAGCGCAGCTGACTTTGTCTATGATACACGGATGCAACAAAAATACATCTAGGTGCAATAATTATGTTGTGTGTTTATTCATATGACCTCTCTTTACAGAAATAATACTACAAAATCATGCAGAAATCTTTTCAGACTTACGTTTTTTCATTCCAAAATCAGATTTCTTCAAGAGAAACCAGGTGCTAATTTGTTCTTCTTCATATCATGAATCTTAAGGATAAAGCCCAAGCAAGCAAAGTATTTTGATGATCATTTATGTACCTTCTGATTTTAGAATTTCACCACTTTGCTAAATATAAATTTCACATTTCAATAAATTTCAATACATAAATTTCACCACCTACCTAAATAGGGTAAACTCAGAACCTACACGTCTTACAAATAACTATTTGCATTGCATATGTTAGTTACCTATAACATAACATAATGATTTCATGGCAACTCTCTAATTCAAGAGCAGAAAACATAAGTGCAAGGAACGATACTGCCAAGACAGAAGTTGCAAATAAAATCCAGGAGTTCTGTTTGCTAGAAAAGCACAACCTCCCCTGTGAAACAGTAAGTTAAGCCTTATTAAACCAGGCTTTTTCTATTTTTTTTCTTCAGCTACTTATTAATTTCTTTTCAAAACTGATATCAAAGACTTGATAAGTCAATAATTAATTCCATTACCTTAGAGTGATAAATGTTCTCCAAGCCTTTTTATCATCATACAGAATATCAGGTAAAGATTAATGGATGCTAACATGCTAATTTCTCAGATTTTGGTATTTTGTCTTGTTCTTGTATATTATATAAAGCTTGTTATTTAATTTGGGATTATCTGGAAAATAATTTCCATCTATGGGTGTGTGGAAAAAAATCCATTGTATGCTTCTTACAGTTTCATGAATTTTACTAAGAGGAACAATAAATGATGATAAGTAACAGATAAAATCATACACTGATATACACAAACTTATGACAAATGTCTATTCGCTGGAGTAGATTTCAAGTGTCAGACTTACTTGGCAGCAGCATCTTTTCTCAGCTGTTCATGTTTCATTAAAAGATTCTTTCTCTCTTGAAAAGCCTTTCTAACTTTGTATCCTTTGTAGACAGCCTGAATTTTGAAAGCAGCAATGTCCTGTATGGCAGCTATAGACAGAGCCCCATGTTCTAACATGAACTGAATCACTTCATGGTGTTCACCAAGCAAGGCATAATCAAGTGGAGTATATCTAAAAAAAACCACAACAAAACAGACCCACAACAATTATCATTGAACCAGCACTCTAACCATAATGTCCATTTACTTCATCCTCGTTTCATAGTAAGGCAGCTTCTAGTATGCAGACAGATTAAACACTGTTTTCAGTAGGCTGTTTTACTAATTTTTTAATATTATTTTCCTGTCTTACTCATTCTACAAACCATGACTATGTTTAAGGCTTATTTTAGTCTCCTAATATAAGTGGGGGGGAGGGCAGACTATGTGAAGTGCTGGATCAAAAATCTCCAAAGCCCTATCCATAGAATTAACTGCTTTAGGCAAGCAGTCTTAAAAAGGTGTTACCGAGGTTCTCATGTAGAAATATAATATAAATAAAAAGCAAGTTAAAACATTTTTTATGTAATTTCCATATTAATTTAAGTTTTAGAGATTTACTGTCAAATCTGGATTAGCTTCCATAGCAATGACTGAGGACAGTATGACTGACCAAGCAGCAGGGTTACACTTGCATCAAGGGATAACTGTATTTTTTTAAAGCACTAGGAAGACAAGTCTGTTTTCAAATGGACACAAGTGCTAAAAATACTAAGTGGCTTTGGTTTTTAATGGTGTCAAAGATGCCCAAGCCCTTTTAAAAATAATTCTCACATTTCCCATTGTCAACACAGGAGCAAATTTTACATACCTCTCTCACCAACACTGAAACATTAGGCAGAGACATTTTAGTGACTGAAAATTATCAGTCACAAACCATAATCAAGACCATATAATACGAGACTATCAAATAGCAAGTGTCAATGCATGCGACTGGGAAAATTAGGGCTGCTCTTGATGGTAACTTGCTAGGACGCAATGCTGGTAAGCAAAGAAAAACAGACAGAAAGCACAATTGGACTTGCCACGCAGCAATGATTTGATGGAAGGATTAACAGTATCTGAACTGAAGTGTCTGCAGGAATAAAGACAGTGACATAACATGAAAATTTGTATGTCAAGGTGTGCTGCTGATAGCATTTAAAGAGATACAGATTTTTGATAACCCAGGAATGGGAACTTCAGAAGGGACTTCATTCCAGAAAAACACATTTTTAAAGTATACCTAGTTTTGAATATTTTAATTAACAGGTACAAAAAGATACTAAAGTAAACTTCATGTTACTAGCATGTATGCACCAAGAAAATGTAATATATTATGGATCCCAGTCGTGGAGACCCATATTTTTAAGCATGGATTCTCTAACTCCATTAGAGCTACCTGTGAAAGTAAAAAATCACTCAAATCTGAATAGGGGTTCGTACAACTGGACACTACGCATTCAAGGCTGCTCACACACATTCCTCACAACTAGCCATTATTCTGTTGTGTCAGTTATAAAGCCTGTTATAAATTTTCCTTTCCACTTGTTATCTCTAAAGCAGATAGCTTTTAAATCAAGCTGGCTTCACAGGAAAACACACAAAGATGACATCAGCCATCAGGTGTTACATGTAATTTAGCATGAAGTTGGTCAAGCAGCAGTTAGCCTGGCATCACATGATGCACCCAGGACATCAAGTTGGATTAGGAAATAAATTTGCAAAGAACAACAAACCTACCACCCTCTAGACTAACACTTAATTGCATATCTGTAAGCAAGTGATCTAGCTTAAAAACCTAGATGTAATCTCAGCTCCATCTTTTCACAAATCTATTTAGTTTTAACCCCTATGTTTGAATTTCGAACTGGTATCTCATATTGCACTCTAAGAAAGTGAAGAAGGGAAGCTTCTTTCTATAGGTCTGTTGGGGAAAAAATTTACTATTTTGTGAAATTATTACTGATTAAAAATCAATTTCATCCAATTACAGATGAACCATATCCATGAGTTTAGTTTTAGTCTCTCTTACAACACTCAACTTGATTTTTCCACTTTCCAGACTTCTGATCTCTTAACAATAAGGTTTTGTAGATGTTTATTAAGAGGCAATTGTGCAATTTTTATATACAATATATGTATTTTTAGGATAATTATATTTAAAGAGCGATTCATCTAGAAATATTGGGAATCTCTTTCATTCTGTACATAGACTAGCACTTAAGGGCTGACATTTGCAATACTGCTAGTTATATTTTGAGTAAACTAGTTTTATACCTAAGAACATACATTAATGCCAGAAGGGGGAAAAAAAAAAAAAAAGATACTAACTGAATGACTATACTAAAACCACAGCTAAGGACTTTTCCTGACATTTGGCCATCTTTAGTACGTTTCTGCAAAGTAAGGAAAATAGCAGCCTCCTTTCTGGCAAAATAATGGCTTTTAATCTTACTTATTAAGAGTAATTTAATTACAACTGTTTATTTTTCTATCAAAAATTACTGGAAACCATTGGCACTACTTAATTAGGAACTACTTATACTTTCATTTGTGTTTCTCAATAAAAAAAAAGAACAGAAAAGGAAGAGATATCTGAGTTGTTTAGAGTAGTGAACAAAAGAGAAATGATGGGGGGGTAAAAAGCCATTAAAAACTGGGAAAAGTATGGAAGTCTCAAATTTAGCACTAAAACATGGGGTTTCAAAGTCCTTAAGTTATTTAAAATGTTGAAATATTCAAATTTATATGGCATACTGATCATAATTTTATTTATAATTATGAGGAGGTCATCTACTCTAAGAAAGGCATTATAAATTTCTGCTAATAGTAATTATCTTCATGGTCAGGTGACTAATTTGAACTCCACAACCCAAATCACTTTTAAAAAACTATTCATTATATGTCAATGAAAGACAAAGAAAAGAGATGCAAATGTACTGTCTCTTTATGATTATAGGAGGATTTTTTTTTTTTTAAACTAGGCCTTTAGAATACAGTTAACCACCAGGTAATTTGTAATCACTATTTTAAAACATAATATTACATTTTTCCCATTTCCTTTCTTCTCACTGTATTGCTACCAAATAGAAAAGAAAAATTCCGATCTACTCCAACAGCAGCAGAAATGCCTTTTACATCCTTTGTCCATACATATCCACTGTCAACTTTATGTAAATGAGACAGATCTTTAAAATTTAGAAGTTCTTTAATATTTCAAACAAGACTAGAATGAGTAAATGCTCAAGTTCAAGGTTCAAAAGTATAAACAGTTCCAAGTTGCAATGTCTTACTTAAAGAAGAGATTTTTCACATTAGAAAAGCTGCTTACACTGAAGCCCAAGATTATAGCACTCCTTTAGATACAAGATCATGATTCTCTGGCAATATCCGAACACTTAACGTTTAAATCAGTAGGTAGCACTTTTGCTAAATTACAAAATAATGCATTCAGACAAGCAATACCTCTCCTCGCTGTTCTCCATATGATTGGGGAAAGCATCAAAACCAAGCAGCAACTTTATAGCATCAAGGTAGCCATTGTTACAGAGCCAGTGCAAAGCAGTTCTTCCCTGTGAACAATAAAACAGAACAAAAATAAATACTATCCACAAACTCTATCATGCCTCAATAAAAGTTGTAAATCATACTGTAATTCAATGCTTTTCTGGACATGAAGGACAAACTAATTGTTCAAAATAAACTTCCTTGTTAAAATAAAAGAATATGGCACTTAAAAATGAAGTAATTTTTTTTTTCTTTTTTTTTGAAATTACACTAGTGCTTTTTCACCTAAAGCAACTGAAAAACAGCATTAGGAGACTAGTTCTAAAGTTCTTTGCTTTGCAGCTATGCCGCCTAGGTCTGAAGCAGCTCTCATCAACCTTTGCTGTTCAGACTAGGCTGCTCCAAAACACTGTAACAACACTGAAAGAATTACTACAAAATTCAAAATCAGATTAAGTTTGAGGAAAACTTATCAGCCCAGGCAAACAAAGAGAAGACTCCAGCTGTGCTTTAAAATGAGCTTAGTCTCTCTCACCTGAAGCAGAGGTCCAACTCTCAAGCTGCGCTCTATACAGCCAGCTCATATATGACTACTCTTGGGACTGGGATCACAGAACTACAATACAAATACCTCAAGCTCTGTTAATATCAACAAAACATGGATATTTCACTTCACTTCCAGGCCATGCCTCCTGTCTGCATCTTGCTTTTCTGAACTCCAAATGTAGGAGATACCTAGAAGGCTGGGTACCGCGGGAAAACATGAAGACGTTCCAAGTTCAGTGATAGCAAACCGCCCCCTGAACCCCAAGGGCCAAAGAGCATGCCGCAGTGTCTCTGTGTGAAGTAGGTGGAGCTGATGCGTTCAGCCGTACTTGAGCTGATGCCATACAGAGCTGGTAGCAGATTGGAAAGTCACCCCAGCATGCTCTGTAGAACTCATAATACAAAAAACTCTTCCATTACCTAGAATTACGTCCTAAAATGAATAGCTACAGAAAAGTTTAAGAAATTGGGTGAAATTCTTTTGACGGATGAAATTCTACTGACTTCTGAGAAATTTTGTCATGTAACAAAGAAATCTGTTATATGTTGCACAATTATCCTGGCTACTAATTTCACTTACTGCTTGAATAATGGCACAAACCAAACCATATAAACTAATCAGTGGGGTTTTTTTTTCCACCTGGAAGAGTGATATGTATGTGGATACTTATGTGGATAAGTAATTGAAGCAGTTCTTGTGCAATCTCACTTGCAATATCTTACTTGCTCTATCTCTATGCTGAAGAAACACATTACAGGTTATAAAATCACATTCCCATGTTGGCTGTTAATAAGGAATGATAGAAGTTAAGAAATCAGATTATTAATATGGCTCCTCGTAAGATCGCACTTTGATAAGGAAAAGTCAAAAGTGATATGGAAAAATATGAATCTTCAATTCATGCTGCATACTAAAATATTACTTTTCATTCAAAATTGTAGAAGTGAAGCCATAGGGAAAATTACGTCAGGATGCATTTCCTTTTGTGATAAACAGCAGCAAAGATGCTTCTGTGTCACAGAAAAGAGAATGACCTTTAAGAAAAGGAAAATATTTTGATTTATGGTTATTCTAAACTTAATTAAATAGCCCAGTGAAGAACAACATACCTCTTTATCCTGAATATTTGGATCTGCATTGTTTTCCAGTAACACTACCATGCAGTTAATGTAACCTCCGTAAGCAGCACACTGCAAAGGTGTTCTACCTGCATAATCCTGCACATTAGGGTTGATTTTATTTTCTATCAAGATTTGGCACACATCAGCATTTCCTCCCAGGGCTGCCCAGTGAAGGGGCGAATGGCCATCTTGGTCAACCAAATCTACTCTTGCTCCTCCTGTAACAATAAATACATTTTTGAACACAATTTTTTTTAATGTAAAAATAAAACACTTTTGAATGCAAAGAAAAGAAAAGAGTAAGATTATGTTCAACTAGAACTTATCTGGTAAACTGACAATTCAGAGAAATATTTCTGAAAGCAACTTCAACTTTGTTACTCAAATCCTAGAACCTAAATCAAAATTAATTTGGAATTAAATAGTTTCAGTCAGGGTCAGGCATCTAATTTTTTTACAAGCTTCTGAGTATCTTCTCAGATGCTTTAGAATCTCCAGACTTGTCAAATGCCCTTGAAAAACCTAGCCTTTATTTGTTTCAGGCCTATTAATTTTCAGTGAAACTTTTATTTCTTAACAACAAAATAATTTTTGAAAATTAGACTGCAGATGAAATCACTTTTTAAATCTCCAAAGCAGACAAGATAAAACATTCACAGTGTAAGAATGACTTCTGGAAAAAGCTTGATTTTTTTTTTTTTTTAATTAACGCATGCTAAGACTTTTATGCAGATAATTACTTTCAATATGTGTTCTTGTAAGATGCAAAAACTCCGTACAAAAATAAAACTCCACAAATGTAAAAACTTCAACCAACCAGCAACAATGACTGTCTATATCATAAAATATTTAATTAAACATAACTCAGATTCTGATTACCGCTTCTTGGTTACATCTAATAAAGCTAAATGGCATACAGGGTGGGAGGAAGAGCTTAAGAGGAGGTTAAAATATGCCCAGCAGATGTCAACGAGAAGCACACTTTTCAGTAAGAAAGGTTGGTTGACAGAAATTTGCAACCTGGATACTTAACTATCCATAAAAGGGATAATGTCTCAAGTAGGAGGGAGACTGCTTCCAGCTACTTGGAACATTTCTGTGAAGCTAGAACAACAGAATTTTGCATCTAAGATACCACTGTTCTTTCATCACACTTCTTACACATCAGCAGAGTTTTTACAATTAGCTAAAACTGTGTACATTGTTAAATTTCATTTCTGTCTACAAATAAAATGTCCGCTGCTTATAAAAACCAACCAGAGGAAAGCATTAATGATGTAGGATTTTTTGATATCTACCTTCATTAAAAAATAAAGATTCATTTAAATAGTCAAAAAGTCTTTAAAGAAGCCTAAAAATGCTTTCTCACAAAAGAGAAGAAAGCTTAATTTGGTCTTATTTACTTGAGAAAAAAAAAAAAGTGACTTGCTGGAGGAAGAGGCGGTTTGAGAGACTAGAATGTACTTTAAAAGGCTTGAGCAGAAAAGAGCTGTGAAAAGAACTATCCCAGTTTTGAAAGTTTTATATTTGACACTTCTAGGCATTTTGCACAACATTCTGATAATCTTTTACACTTACTAGCGGTGTTCCACAAAGGGTACTTAAAACCTGCTTTAGGGAAGTAATTTTTTACCCCACCTCTTGCTCAGCTATACTGTTTATTTCCCAGTCCCACAGAAAGAAGCACCAGAACTCTGAACAGGTTTATAAATTTGTAACAGCTGACCTTTAATGAGCGTTTGTATCACTTCTTTGTGTCCCATCTCACAGGCTCGGAAAAGGGGGGTATGTTTCATGACATCCAAAGCATCTACCTGTGCATTGTGTTCCAGCAGCAATTTCACTGTGCTGACATGGCCAGAAAGGGCAGCAGCGTGTAACGCTAAAAGAATAAAGTAACAGGAAAAAGAAGTCACAATACAATGACCTTTGGAGGTTCACAGTTAGAACAGTCAAAATAAAAATTAATTTCGACCATTTTGGAGGAAAAGGTGCTGAAGAATCATAACAAGTGATCACTAACCACGTTTTCTTGCCATATGAGCAATAAGCAGAAAACCAGCCCTGAAACATGTTTCTAACTTGTACAAAGAGGAATTTTAACATTAACACCACCAAGATTGGCTTATATTGAGGATTTGTGGAAGGTTAGCAGCTTCTGATTAACAGAACATAACATGATCTACTTCAGCCTCTGTTTTGTGGCATTTCTTACATCACCCCAGTGGAGATGAAACTGCCTATTGCCAGCGAAAGAAAGCTTTCATTATTTCTTCAATGTTTTCCCGAAAATATCTTTTTTATTTCTTTCAAATAAGCAAAGCTTTCGCAACTAAAACAAACTCCAGATAACTACCCAGCTGTTCCTGCCCCTTTATTTTTTACAGAATTACTTGGAGAACATTTTACACAAAATTGTGTAGCAAGGCCATCACATCTCGCACAGTATCTGCAGCTCCCTGTTTTCTCCAGGAAAAAGAAAAAGATGACGGAAAGTCCAGATACTGCATTTTGTCTCATCCCTACAATTTATGAAGTTCAGTTGTACGAACACTATGCAAGTTGATTCTGCAGACTCTTACTCTTCCACAGTTTTCTTTGCCCTTTCTATTTGAATGTATGCAGACTTCCCTGAGTCCAAACCAACAAATAACACAGAGCTACTTTAGATACTTTAGACCTCAGAGGTAAAGACATGGTGTCCCATAACTGAAGTTGCTATCACCTAACACAGCATCCTTCGGGCACTGTCAGCTGGAGTTGAGGAAAAAGTTGAAATGCCAGTCCAACCAGTTCACAGTTCTTTTTGAAGGAAAGGAGAACTACACACAGCAATAAGATTTCAAACCAATGGAAGACACATATACTGGTGAATTTTACTTACAATTTGATTTCAGAATGCTTTGAATTATTTCCTATAGTCAGCAATCAAACCAGATCATCTACATTCTCATACTGCCTTACATGTAGAGTATTTCACAGATGACAAAATCAAAATAATTTAGAAAGAAAATACAAAACAGTGCAATTAATAAATGTGCATTTAGTAAAGTGAATTCATATTTCCCCATGAAAATTCACAAATAGTCATCCTTGGTGAGAATTCAGTCTGCTCAAGCGTGGGAAATGTGGGGCTGAAACAGTACCTACATGTCTCTACTCGTTTAATGTTAAAACAGGCAGGGTCAGGATCCAGCAGAGGCATGATACAGAAAGGCACACCATGAAGGCCAACCTTAGAAGGAACTGCTTCTTGAACCATAGCCAGAATATCAAAACAGTCAGGCTTTTTTTATTTGCCTGCTACTCTTTACCACTGGTACCAGCTTCACACAGCTTATTAAACAGTAACCCAGCATAACCTGTTACACAGGCACTATTAAAACACACAGGTTGTTCAAACTGTTCGTGAATCAAATCCAGCCTTAAAACACACATCCTCAAAATTAGTGATAGCAACTGGAATTGTGATACAGACAAATGAGACACTTCCTACAAGAACTGGGGTCACAGCCAGAGACAGTATGAGAAGTGCTGCCTTAGCAATTAAAATCATGCCTTTAAGATGACACTGATGTTTAACTGTTGCAGCTAAAAAGCACAGGGTCACTCATGAAAAGTATCTGTAAGCAGCAAGATCCGCAGTAGCTATGCGAGTGGGTGGCTATCAGTAGAAATTTGACAAGAATGAGATCCCTGCTGCTTCGTACATTTGGATGGGCCTGGTTTTCATGGTCTGACCTCACAGTAAACTCTAGGTTCTGGTTTTTGTACTGCATTTCTTATGAAACCAAAGGCAGTAAAGCACTCCATCAGATGACACATGGGGTGTGTATAACAATACAATAGAAAAAGAGCTGCTGTGTCAGCTTGGCCGGTTCTTCCCCCCCTATCACTCATTCTGACGCAGGCATCTTGTTTCGCACTTTGTGCTCAATATTTTCTTGTAAGCCAAATTTTCTGTGATGGAGTCACGGTGACTGAAGAGATTCCTCGGCCAGCTGGTCACAATAGGCCCTTTGTTCAGCCGACAGACAGAGCCCTCTCCATTGTACGCGGTGACGGCAGAGCTATAAAGCTGCCCCTGTAATGCTCCTGCAGCGCTGATCTCCGAGAAGAGGGAAATTCCTTTCCCTTGGTGTCATTCTCCTACACAATACGGAGAGTCTCGACGTTCTACCAAAGCTGAATGGAGAGCTTGCTCTTTTTAAGTAAATGCAAAAGGCTGCGTTAATGCAACATTATAACTGAGCTTAACTGCGATGGCACACAAAAGTCATAAAAACACAACCTTGAAGTCTCCTCAGCAACTGTATCCCAGGCATGGTGGCATGTATGCTATTTTCTATTAGCGCATAGTTTCCCGTCAGAATACGACGCTACTTTTCCCCTCACCAAAATTTGGGAATGATTAAGAACCTTTGGAAAAAAAACCAGGACTGAAACCAGGGAGTGATTTACTGGTGGGCTTCCTTTTAAAGTTTACAGCTCACTATAATAAAGCCCATGCTACTGCACATGCTTGCACAACGGTAAAGTTCAGATTGCTCGACAGCAAGCGATGAACGGCATAGTTCCCCACTTTAAGACTATTAGTGTGTTCTACACAACAGCAGTTTCAAGTAAATGGAAAATCCATTCATTTTGTTGCATTAAAAGCCCTACAACAAAATCAAGATTAAAAGGTGATTACACATCACTGCTATGAAAGGTTTAAGACTGAAAGATAATAAACCTAACCACCTGAATTATTCAAGCATGAAATCCACACCTGAGTAATTTCAGAAACACAGTATGTGATTACTGTCTGCAAAGAAGAAAACCCTTTGTAAGGAGGTTTGCACAGTGACTACAACATTACTGCACCTTAAGGTCTGAAACAAGTACTGTGAGGTATTTAAAATGGAACTGTCAGGAAGGAGCAAATATAGGTGAGGCTGATAAAAGATGAAACAAGACTAAAATTGTAGAGTCTATAGTTTGTAAAGTCATCAGACTTGAAGACTGAGATTTTATTTCTTGCACTATTTCTAAAAACTGAAAAATTAAAAACTATCATAACTTGGAAATGCTGATTTTTTTGGTGTGTTAATTTGTAAGGAAAGCAAGAATTTAGATATTTAAATAGAACTTCAGGGTAACTGTATTTGGCTTTTTGTGTAAAGACCCACCATACCACCAAAGGAAATAAAAAAATTCAATTTTTTTGGTATGAAAGTAATACTCATACATGCTATCTTTCAAGTCCTGAACGACGCAACCCTAACATTGCATTTATTTACCATTTGTGTGTTATTCAAAGTGTGATCTGAAAAGAGAAAAGCTGTTAAACTTGTATCTTTGTTTCTTGGTTGGGCTAGAGCTACGCTGCAAGTTCCCTAAATCTAAGCATGCAGCTTACGCTAGTTTGTGTGTGTGTGTGTGCAGCCAAAAGATAATGCTTGAGTATACTTTAAAACAAATATATTAAAATTTATATAAACAAGCATTGCAAAATACATTCTTGTTTGTTTAAAACAACATAGTTTTCAGGAGAAATACCGTCTATTATTCATGGGTGTGTGCTCTGACTATCAGCTTGGCTACCATTTTACTCATTATTACACCTAGATATACATTTTTGCACTTAACTTCTAAATTTGTGACCTGGCTGTGACTGGCACAGGGTAGTTCACGACCTCCTCCCACACAGACTTATCCCTGTAGCCCCCTGCTACCAAACCCCTCCAGTTTATGCCCAATATATCCACATTCTCCTCTTTTTTTATTCAGATGTCATCAGCACACTATACAGCTCCACTACTTTTACCTGTATTTCCAACACTATTGAATACATATACTCTTCAACACCTGTCTCTCTGTCAGAACTGCTACTCTATTTTTGTTAAAAATACTACATAGGTACAATATTTCTACCACAAATTCTTGCAATTTTTCATTAAAGATGAATTCATAGTTGCTATAGGAATTTTTGAATTTCATGACTTGTGTGCTTGAATTCTGAAACACTGTGTTGCATACCTATCTTGCTTTGGGCAGATAATGGGATGATAAACTTGGGGGACATCAAGTTTAACCTCTTGTTTAAACAACAGAAGTGTAATAGCTCTAACCTTTATTACGCTATCTTTACAAATAAGTTTGGTACTTATGATTTCACAATGATCACTTAGCCATTCACTGGTTAGTTTGCTCTGTATTGTTTCAAAATATTTATTCACTGACAAATAAATTTTTTTAACAGATGTTTTCAGGGAGGGCTTTTTATGCCATTATATTTCATTTTATTCCTCAAAATACAGAACAGCTCTTCCTTTCCCAGGATTACAGATCTAACTAAATAGCAGCATAGCACTAAATTTCTTCTTCTTGCTATGTTTCATATGAACTGGTCCAATCTGCACAGAAAAGATTTGTTTCTTTCCCACAATAAGGCAAAGAAGTGACTCACACATGTAATGAAACTCATGCAGAAATATTTTCAGGATTAAGGTATGCATCCAGGAAAAGATTAACATAGCTTCTAAGAGTATTTTTTATTCGGTGGAAATCACACTAACTGGAAACATCCAGTGGCTCTTTACTGTAAAGCATCTTACCTGTGCCAGCGTATTTGTCTGTCATATTGATATCGATATCCAACTTTAAAGTCAGCATAGTCCTAATGACATCATCACTGCCTTTGCCAGCTGCCCACATGAAGGACGTTCTTCCCTCAAGATCGGAGTCATCTTTTACAGAAGGATGTTTCAAAAATACTTCAACTGTTTCCTGAAAAGACATACTATTGACATTAACATTAAAAGGCATCTGTAACAACAAGAAACTGTAGTGTCTCATTTAGCTGTTTATGAAGCAAATCAAAGCTTCATTTTTCTTTTTTATGTTTATATAGAGTAATAGCTCAACAGGAGCACTGTATTTTCTGCTATAGCCTTTTCCTCAGCAATGTTCATAGTACATCCTTAACTATGAGTTTACCACTGTCATTTATTTCATAGTACTTTCTTTTTAGTGTCAAACATCACATGTTCATCGTAAGGAAGTAAAAGACAATGTAGCCACTCTGAAGAAAGCAACGGGAAAAATATTATCGGCTTATCAAAACATTACTGTAATACTATGATGCTAAAAATAACGTTCCTTCAAAGTATTCTCCTGACATATTTTTTTTGCCCCAATTCTAAATATGACTGCACATGCAAATATTTTAATTTGCCAAACTCTAATAATTTGACTATTCAAAAAAAACCCCCCCAAAACCAAACACCTCAGGGCTTTTGGGGCAACATAGACATATTTCCTAATATTTAATAATATCAACAGGTTACTAATTATTGAAATATTATAAATAAAAAAAGATTAAGGAAACCTTTATACCCGAGTCCAGGCTTTCCACTGTAACTCTTACACTAAAATCTTTATTTAAATCAAAACAAAAAGAATTATTTCTTCAAATGCTGTGTTTGTGTTAAGCTCTCAGCAAACCAGTCCACTTGTTTAACCTGCTGCTAAATTCTTAGTAAGCCACACATGAAAGGAAGGGAGAGGAAATCCCAACTGCTAGAAAAAGAATTAGGGGAAGATTTTCCCTTTTCTATCTAATGCCTTAAAAAGGCTGTGTATTTAACAGCTGGTAAACATCTCTTAAGAGCCACTGATAGGCTAGCCAATAAAAATTGAAAAAAGTGGGTTTCATTATTTTCTTTTAGTTTTACATTTGTATTAACACTATTTTATCTTTTCCTCCATGTGACCCCAAAATAGCTCCATCACTGCTCTGGGTAGGATGAGAATTCCTTGGCTATAAAGAATCAAATGCTTATAATCACAAAGGTGTTTAAATGCCTAAGTCCTATTGACTAGTTTGGATTTTTTTTAACTACTACTTACTATTTCATCCCTCTAAAGAAACAGGAAATTTCTCATTTGTCTTACGTTAATGTGATCTAAGATCCTAACAGCTTTGTGAATTCGCGTCCATATCTGAACTATCAGTTTATCATAAAGGTGCAATCAGAAATAATGAGGAATGGAAGCAGTAAGCCTTCCACACAAACCAGCAAGTGTTTATAGCTTTGTGTACTTACACTAACCACTACACCTCAGACACAAACAGCTACTCATTAGACCAGCAACTCAGCACCCTACCAGTACTCTGCACTGCTTGAAATCCTGCAAAGTGAAAAGCAGTATGAAGTCTGGACCTTTTCAATACTAAGGCACACATTCTACAAGCATAAATAAGTAATTTTATTTTTCCATTAATTTTTAGCAAAGCAATGTTTCTTTCAACTGCTCCTTTTTCTAGAGTTTTTAATGGGAAAAGTGGAAGAAAATCCTATAGTGCTATAAGAGTTATTTTCCAAAATGAAGTTATCACAACTTGAAAACAAAATGAAATTAAATTAGAACAGGGTGGTTAAGAAATCGGAACACAGAAATATCATTCGGTTTAATTCTACATGTATTTTGTCATGAAAAATCACATGTATTTTATCTCTATTAAAAAAGTGGAGAAAAAAAAATAAAAACAACAAAGCTGAAAAACAACAGTAAAGGAGAGAAATAAACCTGGATCATTTCATTATGTGCTATCAAGAAACTCTGAAAAATACTAAATATTATTTTTGAATATTCAAAAATAAGACAAGGCTATCCACACTTCATTTACTAGATCAATCTATACAAGTATGTGAAAGGGAAGTACGTTGTCTTGGACATCTCTGGAAAAATTCAGAAAAAAATAATTTAAATATAGTCCTGCATTCTGCATACTAAAATCAATACTAATAGAGCATCTGTCTTCACACATGAAGTTAAAAAATTTAAAAAGGATGTTTATTATGTATCCTGCAGAAGGTCCAAAGCCATCTAAATTTCAGGCAACCTATGTGGGTAGTTATACTAGATAACTTCTG
>VYZV01002423.1:131855-146404 GCA_013401275.1 Pandion haliaetus | reverse complement strand
CATAGTTCCTCTTGTCATAGCTGGTGACGGCGGAGCGCGGGGCAGAGTAGGCCACCTTGCCGGTGGGGTACCTGTCGTCTTTGGGGGGGCAGGAGCAGCAGAGTAGGGCCCCCCCCAGCAGCAGGAGCGCGGAGGCCGCCCAGCCCACGTAGAGTGAGGTGCCCAGCTCTCGCTTCTGTGCGTCGAGCACCAGCGGGTTGTAGAAATCCCGGATGATGGTGTTGGCCGACCAGGAGACGGGGATGAGGGTCATGACACCGGAGAGGAGGAAGATGACGCCGGAGACGATGGCGATCTTGGCTTTGGTGCTTTCATCCTCCACGCAGCGGGTGCATTGGGCACCCACAATGGCTACCAGTAAACCCAGGACGGCCAAGACGATGGCCACCACCAGGAGGGCGCGGGCGGCTTGCAGGTCCTGCGGCAGCGCCAGCATGGAGTCGTAGACCTTGCACTGCATCTGCCCCGTGCTCTGCACCACGCAGTTCATCCACAGCCCTTCCCAGATGATCTGGGCCGTCACGATGTTGTTGCCGATGAAGGCTGTCACCCTCCACATGGGCAATGCGCAACAGATGATGCTGCACAACCAGCCCAGCACCGACAAGGCCACCCCGCCGATCTCCAACCCCATCGACATGGTGGCCGGTTCACTGCCGCGCTCCGGACAATGGCGGAGAAGAACCCACAGACCAAAACCGTTGCCGTCACCCGTCGCCGCTTACAGCCCTTGGGGGATCGGCTTACACCTGGGTGCACCTGCGTTTATAAGGGCTGGCGGGGCCAGCTCAAGCGCCCGCCCCGGGTGGGGTTTCACTGCTGGACGCTCCTTTCCGCTCCTCCGTCACAGTCACCCGCGTCCCACACCCTCCCCTTTGTTTGCAGAGATGGCGCCGGGTTACCGGATAAGGGCGGGAGGGGGGAGAGACGCCACCTGCTACAGCCATCCCCTTGGTTTCGGGGCAATGGGTACCAGGAAGCACAGCCACCATGCTCATTCGGACTCACCAAACAGTTCCCTTGGGGACCTGGAAATCCCTCGGCTTCGCCATTCCCCCCCCGGAGGTGCCAGCAGGTCAGGGTTTGGTTTATTTCTGGAGTGTCTTATCAGTGCTCCCATTTAACTGGGGTTCAGCACGCACTGAGCACCTTTGTGTCGCTGTGCAAAGTGCAACCCCTTTGCTGTGCCATGATGCTTGTTGTTTCGGCATGCTGTTGTAGGGGACCCACGGGTGCTCCCTGCCCGGCAGGGTGGGAGCAGGAGGGGGCCGGCCGGGGGGGGACACCCCACCCGGCCCCCTCCTGCTCCCACCCTGCCGGGCAGGGAGCACCACTGGGAATCCCCCGACCGGATGATAAATATCTTTACTCATCCTGCTCATATATTTTGGCCTTGAAGGAAGCAGATAACGCACGTAACCGCCCCGGCAGCGTCACCCCATCAACCCAAGTGGGCAGCCAGTGAAGGGAAAAAAACCAAACAAGGCAGTTGCAGGCAGGCTGCCAGCAGTCACGCTCAGACCTGGCAGTGGCAGCCCCATGGCTGTGGGGGTGCATGTGTCTCCCCCATCAACTGTGTCCCCCCCCCAACCTTGCATGCCGGTGGTGGTGCCAGTATTTCCAGGTCCCCTCCTCCCCAGGAATGTGGTTGCTGGCCCCCGCTGGACATGGGCTTGCTCCTGCCTGTTCCCTGCCTGCACTGAAATCTCCCCTACAACTTATTAACTATTCGAGAGCGCGGTGGGATGCTGGCAGCTGGCACTTAGGTGGGAGCCCTTCCTGCTCAGGCACCCGAGGTCTGCGATGGGGGGAGACCTGTGTCTGCCTGGCTGTACCCCACAGCACCCCAGCACCCATAGCCAGGTGCCCCACAGTGCTCTGAAACCCCATATCTGGCTGGGTCAGCTTCTGCTGCCCTGCAGAACCTCATAGCCAGTGGGGTCACCCTCTGCCACCCCAGAGCATGCCAACACTCCATACCTGGCTGGATCAGCAATTGTCACCCCAGGTCACCCCAGCACCCTGTATCCGTCTGGGTTGGCCTCCGGCCCCTTGCAGTACCCTGTATCTGACCTCCACCACCCTGTTACTCCCCAACACCCCATATCCAGCCAGGTTAGCCTCTGCCAACCCATGGCATCCCCAAAATACCCTGTATCTGGCCGCATGGGCTTCTACCACCCCATGGCACCCCAAAACCTCCTGTATCTTGGCTGGGTGGCCTTCTGCCACCCCAAAACCCCCTGTATCTGGCTGGGTGGGCTTCTGCCACCCCACTGTACCCTGATCACCCAGCTGAGGGCACCCTGAGCCCCTCACAGCTGGCCAGGATTGGTGGCTGTGGGGGTACCCAGGGCTGACCCCATATGTGCTGCTGAGGGGGAGCCCATGCAAGCAGCACCCCAGGGCCTTGCGCCCTTGTTGCTGAGGAGTGCTGGGGGTCCCAACCCTTGGGGGCACCTTGGGGTGACTGTGATGCCAGTGCTGCCAGCAGGTGATGATGGGTACAGGGCCAGACCTGCCGGGATGCTGCTGGCACTACACTGCCAACCCTCAAACAGAGCAGAGTCTGGGCTGGCCGAGGGCCCCCGCGTCCACAGGCAGGGGTGCCGGCAACTCGCACCTTAGGCAGGGCTCTGCTAGTGGCCCTGGGGTGTGGGTACGCACAGATGCATACACAAACACAAACCCACCCCCCCTCTGCCGGCAGGGATACCCGGACATGCAGCTGCACAGACAGACAGACAGACACAGAGACAGACACACGCTTACAGACAGAGGTGAACAGGCACATGACGGCGGTATGGGTGCACGCACATGGCTGCAGATACACCAGCACATGCACCGACAGACACAAATGGCTGCAGGGGCTATGGGGCAGGGGGGTACCCCAGGCAGGGCTGTGGGGCAGGGGTAGGGGCAGGGGGACACCCCAGGTAGGGCTGTGTGGGGCAATGGAGATACCCCAGGTAGAAGTGTGGGGCAGGGAAAGAGGGGGATACCCCAGGCGGGTGTATGGGGCAGTGGGGATACCTCTGGGGTAGGGGCTGCTGGGGCAGGGATGGGGTGAGACAGGGCAGGCAAAGCACCGCAGCCCCCGACCCTGCAATCAGGGCCCTACACGCCGCGTCCCCACTTTGTCATCCCAAATTGCCCAAAGTACAGGCTGCACGCAGTGCCGTGCCGGCCCGGGGCAGCTGCTGCCACCTGACTCACAATAGAAGAAGGGGCAAATCACTGGGGTTTTGGGGTGCCGGTCGCCGCCGCATGCTTCAAGATGCATTCTTGTGGTGAGCAAACCAGCTTGCCAGTGTTTACTGAAAATAGCTGAGCGGGGCCAGCATCCCTGCAGGGGTCCTGGGAGCATCTCCATCCATTCTGCTGCTGCATCCCCCAACCTGGTGACGACCCTCTGCTCTACTCCTGCAGCTGGGAAGGGATGGGGAGTATCACCCAAAGCAGGTGCCCCAGGATGAGGACAAGGTGGGATGGCCACATGGAGCCTCCAGTGACATGGGGACAGGTTTGCACCCCCATGACATGGTGACCCCAGACAAAAATCAGACCCAAAGGTCATGGGAGCATCGCTAGTTTGATGGCCTGGGCTGTGGGAAGGACACCTGTGCTGGCAGGGGGTCGGGGGGGGCACCCACTGCAGGCATTCCCCATCCCCACCCAGCACCCCCGGGGGTGAGCAGGAGGTGACAGCAGAAACTGCCCCGGGCACCGCGGGACCGCGTCCCGCTCACGTGTGCTCGGCAGCCGGCACAGGTTTTGGGGTGTTCACCCTCCCCTGCGGTCTCAGGAGTGACGTCGTGTTTCCCCCCTGGGGGAGCTGGGCTGGGGCGGTAAATGCTGCCTCGGCTGCTTATATTTCAGGCGTGGGGCTGCTGGCTCTGCCCCGGCCAGGGCACACAGGCAGCCCATTGTTGAAGCCCCTTCAGCGGCCGCCGAGAGCAGGTAAGGCAGCTCCGAGCATCAATGGTAGCTCTGTCTGCCGGTGGGGTGGGGATGGAGCTGCCAGCAGTGCCGGCCCCTGGCCGGCACACGGGGAGCTGGGGAGCAGTGGGGGGCATGGTCCAGCAGCACCTGGCAGGGGGCTGGCAGCTCACCCAGCTGGGACACCAAAAATCTCAGCATGCCAGGGCATCCCAACCCCAATCGCTTCAGATCAGCTTCCCCGGGGCTTCGCTGCAGCACCCTGCTTCCACTGAGCATCACCCATGGGGGCACCCCCATTGCACCGCTTGCATCCCCCTTCCTGTGCCATGGCTGTCATCTCCCCCATCCCTTTGACAAACACCTTGGCAGCATTTGGGCATATTTTCCCTGTTCAGAGCTGCTTTTTGCCCAGCAAACTGGGCAGGGCTTTTATTCTCAGAGCGACTTCAGGCCGAAGGTCCCGTTTCTCGCAGCAGCACTTGCTGTCTGCTGGCTGCGTCCCCCCGGGGACCCCGCAGCTCCTGGTACATGGCTCCTCTCCTGCCGAGCCGATAAGACTTTGCTTTCCCATAGCAGGAAACAACCTGACTCTGCATATTTGAGCTGGTCGGGGGGGGTTATGCTGGGCAAGGACTTTTTTTGGGAACATTCAGTCTCTGGGCTGCCGGTAACTAATCCCTGGCTGCCGGCAGGGAGAGGCTGCCCAGCTCCATGCTGGCTGAGCAGGAGGGCTGGTGGCAGTGCCTCGCTCGGTGGATGTGAATCCGGAGATCCCGGTGGATCACTGCTTGCCGGCAAGTCTCGCTCACCTTTTTGGGATTTCGAGGTAGCTGGGGTGTTGAGTTTGTGTGCGGGTGCTGGGGGATAAGGGGCTTTCAGCTTAGCGGCATGGGGACTGAGCCGGTGCTGGGTGTGTGCATGAGGTGGGAATGTCATCTGTGTCCCGGGTGGAGACGTCCCCAAGCCTTTTAGTGGGGGGCTTGTGCCCCAAGCCCTCTGCTCGTGGGGTGTCCTCTGCCCTATGCAAGGTCAGAGCAGTGCAGCCTCCACCATGCACCCAGCATGCCCAGCATTGCAGTGACACCGGGTTTAATGCCGCCTCCCTGCCTGGGGATGGCCTCGCTGCCCAGCCGTGGGGCTGTGGCACATCCCCATCCTGATGAAGCAGGGATGATTGGCGGAGGGTGTTTTTCCAGCCACGAGGGCCAGTGGCTGCTGTGCTGGGACGGGAGCTCTGACATCACCGACCCTGTTAGCATGTGGTGGAGTAGGACACGAGCNCCCCCCCCCCCCCCCGCCCCAAATCTCACTGGATTTGGGGCAGGGCACCTGCACCTGGCTGGGTGCTGGGGCAGGTGCTGGGTGGCAAGGGCTTGGGATGAGGCGAGCACCCCATTTTGGAGTGGAGGAGCTCCCTGCTAAGCGGGTGAGCTGTGGTCCCATCACAGCATGTCCCTGTGCCATGTCCCCGTGCCATGTCCCCTTGCAGGTGGCACTGGGACGAAGCCGGGGCTGAGGTCCTGCAAGATGCACCCGGGCATCTGGGATGGGGCTGTGGTCCTGGTGTCCATGCGGTGACGGCCCCGAACGGCATGTGCTGAGGTGGCTCGGCAGTGCCACGGTCCTACTCGTGTTGCACCAGCATCCTCTGGCTCAGTGGGCGTTGGGGACGGGGTGCTGCCCCAAGGGTTGGCTCTTGCTCCTCCGCTCCCTGCCGAGCCTGCGTCTGTCTGTCCTGCTGGCTGGCAGTGCCGGCGACACAGCTGGCTGTGCTGGCCGGGCGAGTGTGTTGCTGGGGGACATGGAGAAGGGTACAGGGGCTCTTTCTGGGTGGCAGCCACCAGTTTGAATATATGTCATGTTCCAGCTTTAATTACAGTAATTGGCTGTCAGAGGGCCCTGCTGGCGCCTGCTCTGGCTCCAAGGGCGAGTGTGAGCAGCTCAGATGTTTGATGCTTGGCGCACGGAGGAGTCCCTGTCCCCACCTTGCCATTTGTCCCCAGCCCAGAGGCATGTCCCCACGTGCCTGTGGGGACATGGCCCGTGAGAAGTGCACACAGGCGTTGGCACGTGCCACTCTCCAGCCACAGATAATTTGGTGGTTATAGCAGCTGGCTGGGAGGTGAAAGCCATGCTCAGCCTCAGGCAGAGTCCGGCCCTGGTGGAGATGCTCTAGAGTCCTGCAGATTAAAGGGAGCCCTTGACCACGAGGCTCCAGCCCCAGGGTGGGCACGCTGGTATGTGAGCAATGCGGGCACTCCAGCAGGACAGATGGATGAATGGATGGACAGAGCATCCCAGCGTCTGGGTGGTTCTTCTGGCACAGGTCAGGCTGGCAGGACCCTGGCTCGTCCTTGTGGGTCAGGGTCTGCAGTGAGACCTGAGCATCCCCAAGTGCTTGAGCTCTGCCCTGCCCACTCCTGCTGTGCCAGGTACTGGCATCCTCAGCCCAGGTGCCATTGGCATCCTCATGGCACCGTGGTGCACAGATCACCCGGCTCATCCCATGGCATTGGGGCACGATGCCCAGGGAGGTCCCAGCATGGGTAGCGACAGCTCTAGAGCCCGTTGCGCTGAACAATTAACACAAATGATTGGATCGTACCAGTAACCCCAATGCTTGAAAAAACTAAGATTATCTCAGGCCCTGTTATCTTTTCCAGAGGCCTGGGATTAAGCTGGGGTGGGGGGAACAGTGCAATGTCCATCTGTCCGTCCTTGCAGTCTGTCTGGCCTCGTACTGCGCCTGTGCGGATGCTGGAGGGACTTTGGAGGGAGCAGAGAGTGGATGTGTGTGTGGGGGCTCGTGGATTAAAGGAGGAGAGGTCGGCCAGCACCCAAAGCACTGGCATCAGTATCGGCATTGGCATTGGTATCGGCACAGCCTGGCCAGCAGGAGCAGCTAGTTGTGCCAAAATGCTGCCAGCACCACCCAGCCCTACTGGCCCCGCTGCCCTGCCTGCACCTGGCACCCCAGTCCCCACTGGGGCAGTGGCAGCACTGGGACACCTCGAGGCCACCTCTGCCCCCTGCAACCCCGACCCACCAAGCCTGGCCAGCAGTGCAGGCAGCACAGGCAGCGGCATGTTGGCAGGGCTGGGGCTGAGGGCTGCCGTGTGAACGGTGGCTTGGCAGTGGAGCACAATGTTGGGTGGGTTTTGGGGTCTGTCCCCGCCCCTGCCCCAGGCAGCGCTGTCTCTCCTCCGTGGGGAGCCAGCAGCCGCTCCAACCGGTTTATAGGTCTGGGCGGTGACACCATGCGCCCAAGGCCTGATGGAGGGCTGGGAAGAGCTGGTATGGACGCCAAGGAACAAACAAGAGCCACTTGTGTCCTTGCTGGGCATGGAGCCCAGCAGCGGGGCAGGGACAGTGTGCTCCTCCCCTGGCACAGGGTCACAGGGGGCTGGAGGGTGGACTGCTGCCGGAGCAGCCACCCCACGAGCTTGGGGGAAACTGAGGCATGAAATCATGGAGGGCCCCTATATGGGTGATGGAGCAGGAGGTTGTGGCAGCGATGGCAGAGACATCCCACTGCCCGGACACTGGCTCTTCCCCTTCAGCATCCCAGGCTGAGCCCCGGCAGCTGCCCTTGACATCTTCTGCCTGCCCACAGGCAGCAGTGGGACGCAGTCCTGCGCCTGGGTGGCCTGACGCCGGTCCCCTGCATCCTACTCCGTGGGAGCAGCTGGGATAATAAGTGTCATCGCTGCGGGGAGAAATGCAAGCCGAGGAATCCTGGGAAACTGGTTTTACCCCTCTGTCCGGTGACGGCGGCTGCGATGGTGCTCCTCCCTCGGCAAAGGCATATAACACCTGCCATGGTCCTGGCAGCCAGCACTGCGCTGTGGGAGGCGGGCAGGGGTGCAGGTGGTGAGCGATGGCCTCCATGGGACTGCAGGTGCTGGGCATTGCCCTCTCTGTCATCGGCTGGTTGGCCTCCATCCTCTGCTGTGCCCTGCCCATGTGGCGGGAGACAGCCTTCGTAGGCAACAACATCGTGACGGCCCAGATCATCTGGGAAGGGCTGTGGATGAACTGCGTGGTGCAGAGCACGGGGCAGATGCAGTGCAAGGTCTACGACTCCATGCTGGCGCTGCCGCAGGACCTGCAAGCCGCCCGCGCCATGGTGGTGGTAGCCATCGTCTTGGCCATCCTGGGCACCCTGCTCGCTGTCGCCAGCGGCAAGTGCACCAGCTGCGTGGAGGATGACACCGCCAAAGCCAAGGTCATGATCCTCTCCGGCGTCATCTTCATCGTTGCCGGCGTGCTCATCCTCATCCCCGTCTCCTGGTCGGCCAACACCATCATCCGGGACTTCTACAACCCGCTGCTCACTGACTCCCAGAAGCGGGACCTGGGGTCATCCCTCTATGTGGGCTGGGCAGCCTCCGCGCTCCAGCTGCTGGGGGGGGGGATCCTCNCCCCGCCCCCGCAAGCCACAGTGGGGAGCTGGGACCTCCCGGGGTGTGCCTGGGCCGCAGACCCCCCCCTGGCCGGGCTGGAGGCTGGCCGGGAGCTGGGGCAGGGAGGGCTGGGCACTGGGGCGGTGCGAGGGAGGGCAGACAGAGCTGCCTTTGTTCACTGGGGGATTGAAGCTAGTTCTTTAATCTCGGTTGAGACGGGGAACAGGGAGATCCTGTCCTGGCTGCCCCCCCCTCGGAGGGGGTCCGGCTCCCCGTGGAGCACCCAGCCATGGCATGTTCTCTGAAAAACCACCCGATCCCCGCCCAGAGCGTTTTCTGGCTCCCGGTATCAGGATGCGCCGCGTGGTGACACAGCTCCCCACGCTCCGGGGGGCCCGTCCCGCGGGTGGCACAGGGCTCTTGCCGGGTAAATCCTGCGTCCGTCGGGGTGGGCAGCGGTGCCGGTGCGGACACCAAACCTGTCCCATGTGGTTATGGGGTCGCAGCGTATCTGCAAATCCCAGCAGGGTCTCAAGGGGCGGTGGGGGCTCTCGCCTGCCTGTACCCTAAATTTTGACTTTGACCTACTTTTGGGACTTGGAGCAGCTGTACAAAGGTGTGATTTCTCATGGCAGCTCCCCGGGGCGGGGGCATCATTATCCTGGGAGTGGGAAGGCAGCGGCCAGGCTGGGCGAACCGGTCGGGGAGGCAGGAGCAGGGCTGTGCTCCCACATGGAGGGGGGTGACTCCCTGACCCGACCCCGTCCCGTTGGGTGCACCCATCCATGGTCCCCCTCAGCACTCTCCAAGTGAGGTGTCCTGGCCGGGGGCAGGAGGGGGTGGCTCACAGTGCCCCCCCGGCTGTGCTGCCATCCATCCCTGTGTTGCAGCCTTCCCACATTAAACGGCAGCTGCTCAGACCCCGCTGTGCTTCGTTTTCTTTACCCTCTCCAACACCAGCCTCGGTGGTGAGACAGCCCAGTGCTCCTGTGCCGTGGACCCCCAGCCCCCTGAGATTCCCCAAATCTACTCCCTGGAGCCTCAGCAGACCCTTGCTTCAGCCCTGGCATCACCCACTGCTCCCCTCCCTGGGCCACCCCTGGACCCTTGCTTCCTGGGGTGGGGGGGGGTGTGTGTGACAACGGGTGACTCTGTGGCACAATGCCTTGATGGCACTGAATGTGGCGTTGGAACTGCCCCACGCCTTTCCCGGCATGATCTTCCCACCCGAGCAGGAAGAAGGTGAAGGATGCAGGCAAGGGCGGGTCGGGACGCACTGGCCCTGTGGCTACCTGACAGCCCCGTCTGGGAGCACCCTGGAGCCAGTGTGGGCAACGCCAGGTGTTTTGCCTATCTCGCTTCTGGCATGACAAGCTGCGCCAGGACGCAGCCAGCGCTCCATGGGCTTGGGAACATCTTTCCCTCCCGCCTCAGGGTGTGTGGGGATGATGGGTGATGCCAGCAGCCTGGCTCTGGGTGTCTCCTCTGGGTCAGGGGGCTTGAGGGCTCCCAGCTCCCCCGTGCCTTCACTGGGAGTGGGAATGGTGGAGAATGTTCCTGTGGCCCTGTGGTGCTGGTGGCCAGGTGGAAACGTGAGCATGATGATCCGGCGAGTGTTCCTGCCAGGATCTGCGGGGCCACTGCTTGTCACCACTGTGGGTGGTCATGCACCCCATTTTGGGTGTCTCTTGTGGTCCAGGTCCCGCTGGCTGGGGAGGGGTGCCTGGGATGGCTTCCCATCATCCTGCCAGCCTGACCTCGCGGGAGGCTGGTCTCCCTTTCACGGGGAGAAGGACTTTATTTTTGGCCCAAAGGAGCTTTCATGGCCCAGGGGAGGCAAAGTCCCAGTACTGGGTGTCCATCAGGATGCCAAGGGATGAAAGGTGCTGGGGAAGGAGTGGGGACGCAATGGGGGAGGAGAAGCTGGAGAAACCGAAACCGGGACTGGAGAAATGATGGTGAAACCTCCTGCAAGTGCCGCAGGGTGTGCCAGGCACAACTGATACCCTGCTGCCACTCGGGGCTCATAAAAACTCAGCTGGTCCCAGCCACTAAGCACAGGTGCAAGCTCCCATGGGTGCACTCTGCCCCATGGCAGTACAGGGGCACTTCTCTGTGCAGGGCTGAGCAGAGATTTGGGCTGAGCCAGGGGCCACGGCTGCCATGTGTGACCATGGTGGAGCCGTTGGCGTCTGGTGTGTTCCCCTGTACCAGCCACCCCTCTTCCAGGGGTGCGTGACCCCAGGCTCTGTAACCCCTTGCCAAGGGTTTGCCCTCCTGGTGCTGCTCCCGGTGTGAAGGAAGAGTGGGTATCGCTGAAAGTGCTGAGCACGACAGCCAGAATTGGCAGCAGACCTGAGCTCTGACCCATTTCCAGCACCACAGAGAGGAAATCCTGGGTCCAAAGGGTGCTGCAGGGCAGCTGCCAAGGGCAAAGCAAAACCTGCCCTTGAACAGGGAGCAGACGGTGCCGCAGTAAGGGCAGGGGGCTGCCTCGCCTCCCTGTGCCCCGCAGTGCTGCAGCACCAGCAATGGAGCAGAGCATGCGGTGGGTGCTGTGGGGTGGCTGCCATGGCAGGATGTGGGGTGATTGTGGTGTGGGGTCTGCGCTTTGGAGTGTGCTGGGATGGGCACAGCGAGCCCCTCATCCTGCTCCCTGAAAGTCATCCCCTCCCTAACGCTTGCCATGCGCTTGGCCCAGATGGGATGGGGCGATGGCAGAGGACTGCCCTGTGCCAGGGGGACGTTGTAGGGGGAAACATGACACACATGGGTTCCTGCACCTCAGCCTCCTCAGGACCTGGGTGCTCAGTGCCACACGTGTCCCCATATTGACGTGCAGCAATGTCCCATGCCACGTGTCCCCATGCTGATCTGTAGCAATGCTCTGTGCCAAACTCCCCATGTCGTCCTGCAGCAATGCCCCATATGTCACACATGTCCCCATGCCGTCTTGCAGCCATTCCCACCCAGATGGGGAGCAGGCTGCATCCAGCATGAAGGCCACACTCTTCAGAAAGCCCACCTGTCTCCGGAGCTGTGTCTGTGATGACTGTGCTCTGTCCCTGCAGGTGCTGTCAATGGCGACAATGACGATGCAGCTGGGTGGGCTGATGCTGGCCGTGCTGGGCTGGCTGGGCTCCATCCTCACCTGTGCGCTGCCCATGTGGAAGGTGACAGCCTTCATTGGCTCCAACATCGTAGTGGCCCAGGTCTTCTGGGAAGGGCTGTGGATGAACTGTGTGTACGAGAGCACAGGGCAGATGCAGTGCAAGGTCTATGACTCCCTGCTGGAGCTCACCTCTGACCTGCAAGCGGCTCGTGCCTTGGTGGTCACCTCCATCTTCGTGGCCTTCTTTGCCTTCCTCACCGCCATCTCGGGCGCAGACTGCACCCGCTGCGTGGATGACAAGAGCACCAAGACCAGGATCTCCATCGTGGCAGGTGCCATTTTTGTCCTGGCCAGCATCATGCTGCTCATCCCTGTCTCCTGGTCTGCTAACAGCATCGTCAGCAACTTCTACAACCCCATGGTACCTGAGGCTCTCAAGAGAGAGCTGGGGGCTGCCCTCTACATTGGCTGGGCCTCCAGTGCCCTCCAGCTCTTTGGTGGGGGTATCCTGTGCTGCTCAGGACCCCCGTCCCAGCAGGACCCCTACCCCAAGAAGTACAGAGCGGTGAAAACCTGCAGTCCAATGGGCTACCCCATGAAAGACTACGTGTGAGCCGCTGCGCCTGGGTGCCAGCCCAAGGGAGAGCACCACCGTCCCCATCCTGCCTCCACATACTACCCCACCCTCCCTGCCCATGCGCTGCCTCCTCCTGCTTGTCCCCACGCTGGCTGTACCACCAGCACGGTCCTCCCACATGTGCCCTTCCCTGGCACGCAGGGGCTGTACTCATGATGGACTATAAACATCTTGGTGCCACCAAGGCTGCCTGGGCTCATTTCGAAGCAGCATGGTGGGGGGAGAACACTGTTGTGTCCCATGGGTGTCATGCCCTGCCAGCCTGCTGCCAGCTCGGGGACTGCTGCCCCAGCGCCTGGCATACCCCCGTGTCCTGATGAGAATAAGCCAGTAGCCAGCCAGGGCGCTCCCTGCATATCCCGCCGGAAGGAAACTGAGGCAGGGAGAGGGTGCCGAGAGCCAAGAGGGGCAGCAGGGGACACCAGGCTCCCAGAGCTCGGTCCTTTGAGCCCCCAGGGACTGGGACGGGACCCAGAGAAAGGCCAAATCCCCCCTCCCTGGCTGCTGGGCTCCCTCCCGTGCCCCCCCCCCCAAAGGGTCTGCAGCCCCACTGCTCGGGGAACACCACACGGCAGGCAAGCAGGGGAGGCAGGGGCTTTATTCAACAGCCAAGTGCAGGGATGGGGACAGCCAAGACCCCCAGCTGCCCAGGGGACAGCACTGGGGGGGGCAATGCAGAGGGGTGACTACAGAGCCATGGGGAGGGTGAGTGTGAGAGATGTGGGATGTCCCAGGTGGGGGACTGGGACAGACACAGCCACTGTCTCTTGCCAGGGAAGAGCTCCCGAGGGGAAGGAAGTAACCTGTTCCCCCGGGGCCATGGGAACGGGATGAGCAGGAACAGGTCTGGGGGAAGAGAAACAGAAAAAAAGAAATATCCCAGCAAGAGATTTGGGTAAAAAACTTCCCACGGTAGCGGTGGAGGAGGAGGGGTGGAGACAGCATGGCAAGGGGCTAGGGGAACAAGCTGGGCAGGCGATGCCACGTGGCTCCTGGGTGGGGAGTAGCCATAGGCTCCTGAAGTCCCCTTCAGCCTCATTTCCCACCCAGACCATTAACTACAAAGCTGTAGGAAAATGAGATACTTAAAGCAGCTGTTGTGGGATGAAAGGTCAGTGTGGTGCTTGGAAAGCTTCTCCAGCTGGGTGTCACCTTGGCACAGCTACTCCTGGTTTGGACATGGAGGTCTCCTGCCCCTCAGGGTGTGCAGGGTAAACTCCAGTGGAGGACGAGGATGGGGACCCACCTCCAACAGCCCCCAGGTAAAGACCACGGGGCATCTGGGGTGGGGAGCATGAAGAAGGATTCCGATTTTGACCATGAGGGCTTAGAGGTGGGCATGGTGGGGAGAAGACATCCTGGACAGGAGATGGCTCTGAACAGCCAAGTGGGTCTGTGAGATGTCACAGTGAGGGCTGAGGTTATTGGGGACAGTACCTGAATGTCAGACCGAATGGTGGTGCCCACGAGCCCCTGGTGAAACCGGGAGACCCTCCCCACACTGAGGAGCAGGCAAGGTCCCCAGGGCCCAGACCTCAGGGGCAAGGAGCCAGGGAAGGGAATGGGGACACTCCCCAAAAACATGGTCACGCCCCAGCAGCCGCCCTGCTCTGGGAGGGGGTCACTGGGCTGGGTTTTACAAGGGGCCAAGTGCTCCCTCCCCTTCCCCAGAGCCATGTCGGCCCTCAGCCCTTCTCGAGGCAGGGACGGGGCATTTCCGATAGACATAGATCACTCCGGAGATGTAGCCGGTGCCCTGGGTGTTCTCCTCCTCGGAGGTGGCCCTCTCCCAGCGCTCCACCTCCTGGGCCAGCACTTTCTGCCAGGCTCCCTGCCTCTCCAGCCTCTCCAGCACTGCCTCCAGCTCCACCTTGTACCGCAGGTTCGAGGGGTTGCTCCTGGTCGTCAGGCAGAGGAAGCCTCCTGTGGGGAGAGGGGACCGGTGACACCGACGCTCGGTGTCTCCTGCAGGGGATGGCATCCCCTCGGAAAGGGGTGGGGGGGTGGTAAGGGGAGGCAGCAGGACCCTGCCACGAGTCAGCTGGCAGACCAGCAGGCAGGAGACGGGCACGGCATCACCCCTAAGCACATGCTGTCATGCACCCGGAGTGCCGCCGCCACCTCCTGCCGTGTCCCCCTGCCCAAGCCCGGGCGGCAGGCAGGGCCAGCGACCGGGGTGCCAGCAGGGACAAGGCCACGACCTGGCTGTGCCACGGGGCCAGCGCTCAGCCGGGGACCCACGTCCGCCGGGACGCGGTGTCCCCCTCCTGCCAGCCCGGGGGTCACGGTGGGGAGGGGACAGCGGGGGGGACACCCCCTCACCCGGCTTGGTGACACGCAGCAGCTCCGGCATGGCCACGCTCGGCACCTGCCCCTCGCCCAGGGCCCCCACCACCGTCACGGCGTCGTAGTGCTCTGCGGGGACACGCGCGGCATCACCGGGGGGTGGCGGGGG